>CAKNXH010063466.1:13262-52795 GCA_932178445.1 Andricus quercusramuli | reverse complement strand
ATTTTTCGTTTTCCCTGACCATTAATGTGCCAAGAACACAAACTAAAACTTGTAACATTTTTACCCTTGAGGCTTTTATAAACGGAATCTTACAATTTCAAATTAAAATTGACAGTTATTTAAAGTTATGGAAATTCCCTGACATAACCTGTCTGGCTAAGAGGGCGTCATTTGACGTAAATAGCGGACTCATCATCCAATTGAAACTTGAATCAAATTCTTTTCAATATCAAAATTATTTCACACAGGAAAAATATGTTTACTACTTGACGACTTTCGGTTACGATAACTTATATTTCTTTTAAAATTTATAAATTTTAGTAAACTATTTGTTATTTTCAGAAACCGTTTCTGAAGTTGAATAAAAACTTAGTAAATTTACTATCAAATTTTACTAAATTTCGGTTTCAGCAACGCAATTTCGTGAATTTTAGTTACTTCAGTATTTCAAATGTGTCCGAATTTTGCGAGCATTTCTAACAGTGTACCAGAAAATTCAGTATTTAGAGTACATTGTTAAAAATTTTTGTACAAATTTTCAGAGACGCGTCATTAAAGCTTAATGCAGAAACCATTTCTGAATTTTCCTAAACTGTCACAGAAATTCCAGCAACGCTAACTGCATAAAGCTTCAGTCACATAAACATTTCAGGAAATTCTGTTACAGTTTAGGAATTCCCAGTTGCTGTGACTGAAAATTTCAGGAAGTTAAAAATTCTTCTTGGTTCATTAATTTTAATATAAAACATGTAGTCTATATTTGTTCCGAGGATATAAAAAGTAAGAAAATATAAGTGACGTTGATCCAAACGACTTCTCATGTATTTATGTTATAATAGTACTATATGTTGTACGTTTAGTCCCGAACTTTTATTTGTATTAAATAGTGAAGCAAGTCATGGAAATGAAGGTCAAAATAAAAGATTCGATAATTCTTTTCGAATCGATTCGGTCACTGTTTTGGATGCTCATCAGTCAGAAAAACATTTATTATGTCTGTAAAAAACATACGAATAATGTAGAAAGTAGAATTAGAAGAGAGAATAAATAATGCAATTCTTAATAAAAGAAAGAGAAGGGTTGTCTCATAAAAGGAGGCCCTTAATTTTCAAATCTATATCAAGCAATAAATATTGATAACAACGAAGAAAACGGAAGGTCAATAAGGAAAACTGAAAATCAAACATACCTGGTACAAGTTAAAAATCAGCGTCAAAGTAAAAATCCAAGAGAAAGTAAAACACATTATTGAACAATAAATAAACATTAAAAGAAAACAAATGAAAATATGCGTCGATATACGAAAATATACAGTCTTACTATAATGCATATTTTCAAAACAAATATACACTGCGAATTCATATCAAAATTAATGAACCAAACAGAATATATGTTCCTTGATCTACGTTGTAAATCAATGAATGAGAGCAATGAGAGATAGAACGATTAGAAATTACACACTTGTTAACCTATTTAGCCAGGAGTTTGTCCTTTGACGCAAATAGCGGACTCATCATCTAATTAAAACCTGTACCAAATGGAATAAAGCCTGCATCAAACCGATTAAGACCTGGATCGAATCCTTTTCAATACTGAATTATTCCACTTCATTTTGCACATCACTTCGTCGATTACTAGTGAACCACCATGCTTTGTCTCCTACGAACGCGATCGAGAAGCAACGAGTACGCATGCAACCGCGAACTACTTTCGGTGACGATAACTCTTTCTGTTACAATTTAGGAACTTTAGCAAACTATTTGTAATTTTCAGATACCGTTCCTGAAGTTTATTAAAAATTTTGAAATTTACTACAAAAGTTACTGAATTTCGTTTTCAACAACCTAATTTCATTAATTTCAGTTACTTTAGTATCTTAATTGTTTCTGAATTTACCAAACATTTCTAACAGTGTAGAAGGAGGTAATGTAGTACAGGTAGTATTGCAGTACACTGGCTGTACTGACTGAATGAATGCAACACATTGCTTGCCTTCGGTATGGTAGATTCATGGTGACAGACGATATTCATGCATGTCATTGCAGCTGTCATCGCGTATCTGTCACAATAGTTGTGGTGTCATTCGTAAAACACGCGTTCTCGAAGCGACAAATGTTTCATTTTGTCACGTCAGAAAAAAATAATAATTTCATGTGAAAAAATATTTAGTGAGTATTTTCACAAGTGAAATCATTTGCTGATCACGAATCTGGTGTTGTTTTGGCAATTATTTCGATTTTCGCCGAGATGCCATAGTCAAAGTGACAGAAGTGCTCGGGGGAAATGTAGTGCATGCGGTTCGGCGTAATGTAGTGCAGTATACGGAGTATTTTAAATATTTTTTTGGTGATTCTTACGTCCATTTGGCCCAATTAAAATGTTATTAAACATCGGGTTTTTGATGAAGTGATGTGTTTTGGCATAAAAAAATTATTTTAGGAACTGGTGAGTGTTTTTTTTAGTTAGATTGTTCATGGATAATGTGGTTCCATTTATTATCAAAAGAATTATTGTGAAAAATGCAGAAATTAAAATTTTTAGGTTCAGGTCACTGTCCGTAAACGACGCAAACAATAAAAGAAGCGTTGGAACTCTTGAAATTTTTTTTAAAAATTTGACAGTCACGATCATTTCCGACACATTTTGGTATTTTCTTGCACCCGGCAAATGTTGCACTCCATTATCGCACAAATTTTGAAATTTCGGAAAAAGGCACCTTCAAATTTTAAGTTTTAAATCAGCGCTATTTCTTGCTACACAAAAGCATTGTTTAGCAAATACGTAGCCAGCTCTACTCTTTAACTGAAAATTACGAAATTTATAACTGAATTTTCCTAGATCTTTCAGAATTATCTGAAATTTATCATAATTTAAAATTTTGCATATTGTGGTAACGTTTTAGTTTTATTTTTATATAAATAAATTAATAAAATCTCAATATCATGACAGAGATTTTTGTAGTTGAATCTTGAATAAGAAAACTTTATTTCAATTGAGATAACTGATATCTGCATCTGTCTTGTTTACGAGTATAAATTTCTTTTCATCGTTTACCAAGAACACGTCATATTCAGATTTTTCAACACAATTTAGTACAGGAATGAAAACAAAAAACACTTAATACCTCCAGCATATGTAGATATTTTATCATTCTTGAAACTTCGGGATCAATTTTGTCTAGAAACATTATTAATTTACATGAAAGACAAAGAAAATACATAATAATTAGATAACATTTTTTAAAAGTTAAATATCTATTAGGGTTGGTCAAGAATAAATAATTTTTTGTTTTGCTAATACTAAAGCCTATATTTCGACGATCATAAAGTTAGAAAGAAAGTTTTCCTCACTTATAATGTAAATGAAAAATGTTATCGAAAAAAGTTGTATAAAGCAGCTTTTCGAGTTTCACGTGTTTTTTTAATATAATTAAGGAAAACAAGACTCTAGACATTATGGTAGCTATTTTTCAAATAAATATGTAGTGATATTTATTTCGACTGCAATTTTTATATCAATAATTTTCAGTGTGTGAAAATGACTCTTTTTAAATAAGTCAGAGTTCGTACAATGTATCGTATGATCGTTTAAAAGATTTTCAAGGATGTTAAGCTTTGGTACAATATTGTAAGATTGATAAAATTCTGATGAAAATTGAGACGAATGTGACCCCCCTTTAATAAACGTTTTTGTTTTCTGCGTCAAAAAATATGTGAACACATTCTAGATACCTGGATAATTTTTCTGTACATTTCTGCAGATTTAAAATTTTTTTCCGAAAAGAGACGTCTACCAAAGATTAATGATCCCTGATAGGTCTGCCCAAAAAAATCTATGACACTTCAGGAAGTCGTTCGAAGCCCCCAGAAATGTAGAAAAAATTGACATCCACGAAAATTTGAAAATTACAAGTATAAAAAAATTTCAAATAGATTTTGTTAACGCTCAATACCAAGGCGTTTATCGATCTAATCTGAATCAATCATACTCATTCAGAGTCATAACTTTTCCACGTAGTTCAATTCTCAAATTCCACCATTTTTTTCCGACCCTAAATAATAGCTTTTTAGGAACTACCTGGGAAATGTATTTTATATGTTTTCTAAATGTTAAGAAAATATTGAAAGTACGTTGTAGAATTATAACACAAGCGGCAAGTCATATTTTGTGAATGAAAAAAATAATTTGCTATTTTTAGAGAATTGTAACATAACGTCCTCAAATTATATAAGATTTTCTATAAAATCTATTACAAAATGTTGGAAAATGAACTGAGTTTTTTTTTCTCTAAAAAAAGTGAGAAGTGTGCACGTAGCGCTAACAATGTTCTTCCACAAATTAAAATTATTTTTCGTTATTACTAATAGTTCCCTATTAGTTCAGAATTTAAGCAGATAATAAAATTGATTTTCTGAATTAAAATTTCAGGAGATTCTTTTCACTCAGTAGATAATAATTTATGCTATTTGCTAAAATCTTCATTGTAAATTTACTATGTGCCTGCTCTCTAAGGTCTGTACCCTATTTTTCGATTTTGCGTTGATCGAAATAAGTGCTATTTCAGAATTGTATTATTGAAGAAATACTTAGTGAAGGAAATATTGGAAAACTTTTTTGAATAGTCGCGTCATTGATTGTAGGTGTTCCGGGTTGAATCCAGGTATTTATTAAAAACCGGTTCTTTCCAAAAATGTTATTTTTCTATTTTTTTGTTCATTACAAAAATTCAGAAATTTTTTTTTCGAATTCAGCCATGAAGGACTTATGTGAAATTTTCTTAGTTTTAACTTTGACAAAAAAACGTTCAAATTGGTTGAAAAATCGCTTCTAAATATGAATTTGTAGACAGAACTTTTCTTGCCCAAATGCTCGCGCAATCATTCGATGATGAAGTCTCCGCAGCCAAATATTGCTACATTTTAAATAGTTGTATTTTTGGAATATTCAATTTAAATATTTTAATGATTGAAGAACTTACATTGACAATTATCAGATTTGAAATTGTTCGATCATGAGCTTTCAAAATTTCAAATATCAAATAATAAAGAGAAAATTATTTAATTTTAAACACTTTCGTCGTAAGATTATCTCAACATTTATAATATTAATTTTTGTTGTAAATTGTACAAAGTTAGACTAAAAGGAGACTTCGGGTTGAATATTTTCAAATTGAACCCAGAAGGATAAACGATTCTGCATTTCACGTCTTCAAAAGCTAAAATAATTAGGAGGACTGAGGTAATTAATACCTCATCAAATAGAGTATCCCGTGTCCTCCACTGATGCCATCACTAAATTTTAAATGCGACGAACTTTAGGAACGTGTGCAAAACTAAATTCAAAACTCAGTCACGTGCATAGTAAACTTCGTAAAAACAAGATAATGGAGATAAGAATCTCCGCCTATATATAGTCGTTTTTTCAAGAATAAATTCTTTCTTCAAGACACTGGCATCCGGTTTGTAAATTTTACAATTTATTCATCACACCGATGGGTCTAAGAACAAATTGAGAAAGATGTAAGAGTTTAAATTTAAATCTGAATATACAGTTGTAATATTGTTTGCATTCTATGGTTCTAGAATATGCAGAGATTCGGAATGGACCAGCTACACTTGATAGCGACTTTTCTTTTCAGTCTTATTTTAGGAGCGAGTAAGTGATATTTTTTTACCTTATTGTAAACACATTTAATAATTTTTTTCTAATCAAATTAACAATTTTTACGCGCTTCATAATTTCTGATATAGTTCTTTGAAAAAATAAATATAAATAGAGAGATGTTTATATTTTTTTGATGACTGAAAAAGTATTCATTCTGTAAAACTTATCCAAATAATAAAAGTTATAATGTAGCTGATAGAGTTTTTATCATAAGGCTATGACATTTTTATTTATTTTTTGCAGACGCATTCAGTTATAAAGAGGCTGGGAAATGGGGAAAAAAAGATTCAAAATGTAGTAATGGAAAGCATCAATCTCCCATATTTCTTCAGACACCTGGCGCGACGGGTTTTCCACATATTAAGCAAAGACTGCGCCTCACAGACTTTGACAAATTACCAAAAAAATTAACCGTGAAGAATACTGGTCACACTGGTATTAAACAATTATTATTTTAATTTATGAATTAAATTCTGCTTCATTTTGTTTCATATATTTTTTTATTTTTCCTATAATACAGTGGAAATGAAAGCTGAATGGTCCGGGGAGCCTCCAAGGTGTACTGGTGGACCCCTTCATGGTAATTACGTATTTGAAAAAGCCACTTTTCATTGGAACCGCACAAAGGTAAATGTTCCAAAATTTTTGAATAATCTCAAAATCTGTATTTTAATTAATGAAAACTTGATAAATGTATTCGTGATAATTTACGACGTGATAAAAACACAAGCTAATAAAAATATTAGTTAACAAAAGTTGTTCACCCGACTAATAACTACAAATTTGTTATTGATCATTCTTTGACAAGATGTATAGTTACTGCTTTAATCTTGGAAAATAAAATTGAAAATGAAACAATTAAATTTTTGGAAAAAAGACGCAAGGTATGAAAAAAAATTAATCGGCAAAAGTTGTTTACCCAACAAGTATCAATCACTACAATTTTCACTAATTAAATTTCGTGATTAAATTAGGGGAACCCTTACTGAAAATCATAATAATAATAATAATTTCTATTTTGAACGCACGAATAAAAAGAGGGAAGAAAAGCTGTTTCCCATGAATTGGTAAGTCAAAAATGCTCTCTCAATACTTTTATTGTCGCTAACTTTGAGAAAACGTTCGATATTAAATTTCATGTAATCTTTTTTGTTAAATAGGTTCGATATGGAGATGCACATGTTTTTTTATAAAAAAGATTTGAAATCATTTGAGAATGCTGAAACAAAAGAGGGCGGTCTTGCAGTATTCAGAACGAATCTCGGAGTAAGAAGTGCAAATTAATTGATTATATAAATTTCTTTAATTGGTGATTAATTATTAATTATACTCAGCAAAAATTGCAAGTAGGAAAATGCGAGGGGCGATTATGTAACTTTTTCGAATTCATTTCCACTTTCACCAATTTCACGACGGTTTTTTTCAAATCGTTGTGACGATGACAGTTTTTGAGGAAATGCTGCCGAAGTGAGTTTCCGAAAAGTTCTTGTATTGTGAGAAGTGCAATTGAAAAAATAAGGGGGCCCATTATGTGACTTTTCTCTAAATAATTTTTTTTTTCCTGACCATTGATATTTAAAGATCAGAATTATAATGTTGTAACACGTTTATTATAGAATCCTTCATGAAAGAAATCATTTCATAATTATCCAAAAATATTTTCAATTTTCTTAAAAACCTCAAAACTTTTCACAGCTCTTGAAAACTCGCTGTGAATCATTGACATTGACACATCCTTAAAATTTCAGAGTGGCACTCCCGACCTTTTGTTTGAAAATCTGGAAGGAAATTTACATAACGTGGAATCCGTAAATTCATCAACAGTGATACCCCCGTTTCGCATAGCAAGTATTTTCGATTATGATAGAGAATTTCTATTTTACAATGGATCCTTGGATTATCCACCTTGCTCGGAATCTGTGACTTGGTTTATATCGGACAGTGGTTATCCTATTACCCACAACCTGGTACGAATATATATTTCTCAGAAATATATAAGAAGATATGTTTCATATTTTATTTACTACTATTATTTTTTATTTGTGTTTTTTCTTTCAGCTAAATGGATTCAGAAAAATCAGGTTGGCAGAGGGAGACTTTTCGAATGTTAGGCCTTTCCAGGCGCTAAACAAACGTCAAGTTAAGTGGGTTTATCGTTCCCAACCCGAAAGTCCGCCGGACGTAATGGCGACACCTTTTGGCTAAGGCCTAAATTAGCCTATTGGTTTAGTCGGACCTGAAAATCTAGTAAATTTTAGTAACCGGCTGCGCTCGGGGAAGGTTTTCTGCAGTTTTCCTGTCCCTTGGACAAGCGTCCGAGCAATGCAAGCACCTATAATAAAAATCCGGCTGCAGACGGTAGGGTGTAGATAGTATGTATATGTATTTTGTACATGCAAATTACTAAAAATTATGTAAATGTAAGTGATAGAATGAAATAAAGTCTTTTGTTGCATCAATAATTGTTTTCTTTGAGTTATTTCAAGTATATATCCTCGTGATAGCATATCTAGGTGCAAATTATTACTAATTTCTCCTACTATCCAAAACCTATCAAAAAAATCCTTTTACGTTATTAAAATACATTACAAAAATATTCATATTCCTCTGTAATCTCTTTGAATGATTGAAATTCATTAGAAATTACTTTCAATCTTTTAAACTATCCTCAAAGATTTTAAAACAATTCATGAAAATTCATAAACAGGTATAGCTCTGAATACAATAGTGGTGAACCCATAGGTTAATTTATTGTTAGAAAAGTGTCTAAGGTGACCTTTTTTTGAAAGTGATTATCGTGAAACAATCTAAAAAAAGTAACTGAAAAGTGATTTGAGGAAATATCTGCATAAAACTGACTGTGGCCATTCCTGATTGGTTTTATTAATTACTGAAAGTGCTTCGACAGGAATTTACCTGTCGATCCTTTGCTTCAAAAACTGGAAAAAAGTTTGAAAAATGTGCAGTCCATAAACAAATGTGCAAGTATCGAATCTGTATAGAAATTGTGCTGCAATAGTTTTAAGTGGGAGAATGCATAATCCTTTGAAAACCTAAAGAGAAAAAGAGGAAAAAAACTAAATTTGTCATTATAAAACAATCATGTACTATTGACCCATACTAAGAACTGCAGATGGATCGAGATGAATTTCCTCGAATTGCACAACTGTCACTTCGTTAATATATAAATATATAGTCTATTGTTAAGAAGGCTTAGCAAAAATCTACATTTCTTGAAATTATACACAAAATTATATTTCATATTTTATTATTTAATTGGACATATTCTATATTCGTATTTCTTCTCTCATCAAAATGAATTAAGGAAATTAATAATAGATTTAATGCTTTCACGAAAAAAAAATTTTAATTTATCAAGGAAAATAATTTTGGCAAAGGGAGAAGAGTCGAATGCTAGACCTTTCGAGGCGTTGAGGAAAAGAGTTCAAGTTTTCAATCTTCCAGAAAAAAATTTCAATCATGATAATTTCAACAAATGAAAAGTGAAATGTGAAAATGCGCAACTTTCATTTGAAACGTTCTCAATTTCAAATTGTATTGATATGTAATGTCCATTGTAATTAAACTTTTCAATGTGAGCAGTAATTAATGACATCATTGCGAGTCTTTGGTTGAATCCATAACATTAATTGTCTAGTTATTCCAAGTGTTTCCACCTGTGATAACATCTAGGTATAAATTATTACTATAACCAGCAATTACAATTCGTGTTGCAATTATGATCCAATTTTGCTGTCTTATTGATATTCAAGTTCACGAATATATATGTTTCAGGATGACCAGTAAAACTCTACGAAAAATATTTCCGTCCATCTCTCTGAATCTTAATTAGAAAAATTTAAGTGTTTACTAATTTTTAGCTTGACTGAAATAATACGACGCGTTAGTTTATAAGTAACCAAGCCCGTAGGTAAAATGTTGCGAAACTTGTAAACAGAAGCCTCAAAATGAAAACAGTAAAGTGACTTACATACTCAATCTATTCCACCTCAGTTTATTGACATTCTAATCTTTTCACATAAACCCTACAAAATTCGATAAAACACAAGAGCACACGTGACGCAGAAATTCTTCCAATTTCGTAATCTTTAAACTAAAAATTGAAACATTTGAAATATGTAAATTGCGAGTGTTTCTTTAATTTCATTTAGGCGGAAAGGACTTCAAAAAGTATAGCAGCCATTTTTTTAAAGAATTATTAATAATATTGCATGTGACTCTTGTTCGATAAGCGCTTTCTTTTTGCGCGTTAACAAAATATGTGTAAACGATCTAGATACCTGGAAAAATTCTCTGTACATTTCTGTAGATTATAAAATTATTTTTTTAAAACAGGTGTCTACTGAAAATTAATTTAGGAAGTCGTTTGAAGCCCCCAGAAACGTAGAAAAAAAATTTACATCCACGAGAATATCAAAATAAGAAGAATAAGAAATTTTTGAAACAGATTTTGTGAACGCTCACAACCAAGGTGTTTATCAATCAAATTCAAATTAAGTATACTTTTTTAGGGTTCAAATATGCTACTTTTCCACATAGTTCAATTTTCGATTCCCACCATTTTTTTTTACCCGCCCGAAAGAAGAGTTTATCAAGTATTACCTTGAAACCGTATTTTTTATGTTCCTAAAATATTAAAGAATATTAAAAGTATGGTTTAGGATTATTGCACATGCGGCAAGTCATAATTTGCTAATAAGAAAAAATCTCAAATTATATAAGATTTTCTGTAAAATCTATTACAGAATATTAGGAAATGAACTGAGTTTCTTTTTCTACTACTAATTGAAATTATTTTTAGTTATTGCTAATAGTTTTATATGAGTACGTTCAGAATTTAAATAGATAATAAAATTAATTTTTTTAAAGTAAAATTTCAGGAAGTTATTTTCACCCAGTGAATAAATTGCTAAGCTATTAGAATTTTTCTTTTAGATAGTTGCATCATTGATTCTATGTGTTTCGAATTGAATCCATGTATTTACTGAACACCGGTACTTTTCTAATATTGTAATATTTTTATTTTTTTGTTTAAATACAAAAATTCAGAAAAACTTTTTTCAAAGGAAGCCATCATGGACTTATGTCAAATTTTCTTAGCTTTGAGTTTGACAGAAAAATGTTTTAATTCGTTGAGAAATCGCTTCTGGATATGAATATTGTGCACGGAAATTTTCTTGCCTCACTGTGGGGCTGAGAAGTGCCACCTAATGAAAGGCGCCGAAATTTTGATGCCATTATTCAATGATGAAGTCTTCCGCAGCCAAATATTACTGCATTCTGAATAGTTGTATTTTTTAAATCTTCAATTGAAATATTTCAATGTTCGAAGAAGTTAAATTCAGAATTATTGAATTGAAGATTGTTAGGTTTTGTGCTTTCAAAATTTTAAATATCTCATAATGAAGAAAAAATCATTTAATTTCAAATACTCATTATGAGATCATTTGAGCATTGCAGGTATTGATTTTTTATTATGAATTGTGCAAAGTAAGACTGAAAGGAGACTTCAAGTGGAACATTTTCAAATTAAACCCTGAACGATAAAACGATTCTAAATTCTAGGTCTCCAAAAGCTAAAATAATGAGGAAATCTGAGGTAATTAATACCTCGTCAAATAGAGTATCCCCTGTGCTCCACTGATGTCATCACTAAATTTTTAATGCGACGAACTAGAGAAACGTGTGCAAAACTCAATTCAATATCCAATCACGTGCATAGTGAACTTCGTAAGAACAAGATAAGGGAGATAAGAATCTCGGCTTATATATAGTAGTTTATTTCAGGGATAAATTCTTTCTTCAAGATACTGGCATCCGATTTGTAGATTTTACAATTTATTCATCAAATCATTGGATCTACAAGGAATCAAGAAATATGTAAGAGTTCAAATTTGAGTACGAAAATACAGTTGTAATATCGTTTTTCTTTCTATGGTTCCAGAATATGCAGAGATTCGGAATGGACCAGCTAGACTTGGTAGCGACTATTCTTTTTAGTCTTATTTTAGGAGCAAGTAAGTTATATTTTTTCACCTTATTGTGAACACATGTAATTTTTTTTTCTATCTTATGCAAATAATAAAAGTTATAACTTAGGTGATAGTTTTTGCATCATAAGGCTTCGACATTTTTATTTATTTCTTGCAGACGCTTTCAGTTACAAAGAGGCTAAGAACTGGGGCAAAAATTATCCAAAATGCAATGGAAAACATCAATCTCCCATTATTTTCCAGGAACCTGGCGCTAAGGGTTTTCCAAATATTAATCAAACACTGCAGCACACAGATTTTTACAAATTACCAAAAAAATTACACGTGAAGAATACTGGCCATACTGGTGATAAACAATTATTATTATAAATTTATGAATTCAATTCTGCTTCGTTTAGTTTTATACATTATTCTATTTTTCCCATAATACAGTGGAAATAAAAGCTGATTGGTTTGGAGATCCTCCAAAGTGTGCTGGTGGACCCCTTGATGGTGATTACGTATTTGAAAAAGCCACTTTCCATTGGAACCATACAAAGGTAAATCTCTTAAAAATTTTTAATAATCTCGAAATCTAAATCTAAATTAATGAAAATTTGCTTAATGTATCAGTGATGATTTACTACTTGCATTAAAAAAAGTGACAAATAGAAAAGTTTAATGAACGAACACGATAATGTAGCATTTTCATCTTGATTGACACAATGCCGCGAAAATGTAAACACAATTGACAGCAGGTTACGTTTTGTACCTTAAGTTATTTTGAGTTTTTTATTTATTTTTATCATAAGTTATTTTGAGGTCTGGAAAGTAAGGAGAATTTCATCAGCCATCTATTTTGGATGAAAATTCAAAAAGTTAGAGCATTTTAAATATTGTTGATCCCATTTTTTTAAAGTTCTAAACATTCTATGTATGTCTCCTTGTAGTACTCGGAACCCCAGCAATTTATCCCTGTGACCTTTCACAGGCATATGTTTTTCTATAGAACAGACTTGAAATCATTTGAGAAAGCTCAAACACAACGCGGCGGTCTTGCAGTATTCAAAAGGGATCTCACAGTAAGAAGTGCAAATTAATAGAATAATATACTTTTCTTTAATAAACGGGTATTTATTAATTAAAATCATTGAAAATTGTAAGTGGGAAAATGCGGTGAGCGATTACGTAACTTCTTCAAATTCATTTCCACTTCCACGAATTTCACGACGGTTGTTTTTCCAATTTTTTGTGATGATTGAAATTGAAACAAAAAAAAACTTCTGAAGTGAGTTTCGAGAAAGTACTTGTGTTGCAAGAAGTGAAATTGAAAAAATAAGGGGCCCGATTATGTGATTTTTTCACATTCATTCCCTGACATATCCCTGAATAATTGTTTATTTTTCCTGGCTACTGATATTTAAGGATCAGAATCATAATTTTGTGGGCACTTCTAATGTAGAATCTTTTATAAACGGAATTGAAGAATTTCAATTTTTTAATTATTTATTATTCTTTGTATTTTTCACTCATAATATCAAAACGATTCAAGTACAATTCAAGATAATTCAAGTGGATTGCAAGAAATGAAAACATTCCATTGATATAAGTAAAATTGGAGTCAATTCAGCGGAAATTAAAAGAACTATGTAAGAAGAATTTAATTAATCTTATGAAAATCCAAGGTGGTTTTAAAGCCAAAATGTACATGAATTGAAAACAATTCAAAAATATTAAAAAATGCGTGGGACTCAGTAAGTTTAAATTTCCAGGAATTGAAAATGTATTTGAAATAATTTGACATAATTTGATAAGAATTCAGGGTGAATTGAGAATAAGTTGCCACAAAAATCTAAAGAACTCTTCAAACCCTTGAAACCTTACGAAATGGGTCAATTCTTGCGAATAAATTATTTGAAATCCATTGAAAGATTATGAAATTCCGTAAAATTACATGAAAACTGATATTTTCTAAAATCCTAATAAATTTATATAATAATAATAATTTATACCTAATAATTTACCTAATAATTATAATATTAATATATTAATATATATTAATATATATTAATATATATTAATATTAATTATAATATTAATACCTAATAATTTATACCTTGTAAGCTTTCAGAATCCCTTAAAAACATTGAGATCCTCGAAAATCTTATAAAGTCCCTCGGAATCTGTTGAAATATCTGAAAGTCTTATAGGTCCTGAACAATCGGTTCATGAATACCCAAGAATATTTTGAATCTTTTAAAATCCTTTGGAACTTTTTACAGCTCTTGAAAATTCGCTGAAAGTCATAAAGATAACCTAAAAACTTGAAAATCCATTTAAATACCTTCAGATGATAGAAACCTATTCAAAATGCATATTTTTGAATAATTATAATAGAAAAAATATAATTTGTCTTTACGAAAAATCCTATATCTTTGACACATCCTTAAAATTGCAGGCCGGCCCTCCCAACTATTTTTTCGAAAATCTGGAAGGAAATTTACATAACGTGGAATCCGTAAATTCATCAGCAGTGATACCGCCGTTTCCCATAGCAAGTATTTTCGATTATAGAGACGTACCATTTCTGTTTTACGAAGGATCCTTGGATTATCCACCTTGCTCGGAATCTGTGACTTGGTTCACAACTGATATTGGCTATCCTATTACCTACAACCTGGTAAAATATATATTTCTTGAAAACATATAAGATATGTTTGATGTTTTATACACTACTATTATTTTGTAATCGTATTTTTTCTTCCAGCTGAATGGATTCAGAAAAATAAAGTTGGCCGAGGGAGACATATCAAATGTTAGGCCTCTTCAGGCGCTAAACAAACGTCAAGTTAAGACGGTGTTCGCTACTGGAAGCAACCGTGGCTCTAGAAAAAGGCACCCCCTAGGCCTCGCCATAGGCTATTAGGCCCCTCCCCCCTCACCGATTCAATTGAAACACTCAAATTTCAAATCTGGTTTTCACATGATTCACAGTGCACTCATTTAACTAAACCTAAATTTTCCAAAAACCGCTTTCCTCATCGTAATGTTGCCCCTAGGCTATAACCTACATTAGCCTATTGGTTAAGCCGATCCTGAAAATCCAGTAAATTTCGGTAAGCGGCTGCGCTCAGGAAAGGTTTTCTGCAGTTTTCCTCTCCCTTGAACAAGCATCCGAGCAAATACAAGCACCTATGAAAAAAATCCGGCTGCAGGCGGTAGGGTTTATAAAGTATTTATATTGGTTCTTCAGATGTGAATTTCTAAAAATAATGTAAATGTAAGTGATAGAATGAAATAAAGTCTTTTGTTGCATTAATAATTGTTTTCTTCGAGTTATTTTATATATACATATAGTACATCTAGGTATAAATTATTAATAATTTTTTCTTCTATCCGAACCTTTCTGAGATGAAATCGAAATTTAGCTTGATATGTAGTTTTCTAGAAAAATTAATATAAATTGATACACATGTGGTATGATACTGAGGTAAAAAACAGAGTTTGACGAGTCAAAAATGTTTTCTTGATACTTTAATTGTCGCTAACACTGAAAAAATGTTCAATCATGCATTACTTACTATGTGGCTCTTGTTGGAAAATGCATATGCTTCAGCTGCAATAATTTCTACAGTGTGGGCGCAAAGCTCCAGTTTTGGAACTTCCTGAATTTTCCATGCATATTTTGTGACTAATTTTCATTTTTCGTGACCCTAATATTTGAATATAAAATATTTAATACAGAGTCTTCTATATTTGGTGTAAAACAATTTCAAATTCAAATTTATGAATATTTTAATTAGGTGAGTTTAAAAACCTTCAGAAGGAATTAAACAAATACAAACAAACAATTTTGAAAGTCCATTGCACTAAAGAGAATCGAGTGAACTTAGAAAAATTCAAGCTACATGAAAAAAAAATTAGCGAGAATTCAAAAGAATTCCAAAAAAATTAAAAGGATTCAGAATAACTTAATAGGAATTCAGAATGAATTAAAATATATTGCCAAAAATATTTAAACATATATCTACATTTCAAATCCTTGGGATTTAAAGTCGAAATGTATTGCATTTTCAACCGAAAAAGATTTTTTACCAGAAGAGATGAATTTCGAAACTAAAAACTCAAATTCTCAACATTCAAAATCAATTTTTAACCACACAGATGTATTAACAACCCAATAGTTGAACTTTCATGCAAAAGGCACACATTTTTAATACAATATTTAAACTTCTAACCAAAAAAAAATAAGTTCATTGAAATATTTGAATCTTCAGCATACAAAATATGCATTTTCAAGAAAATGTTGAAAATTTCCAACAAGAAAAAACTTCAATTTAACCAAAAATATGTGAACTTTCGAGTCAAAAAACGAATTTTTTCGAATGCAGTTAAATTTGGTACTCGAAAGGATAAATTTTTTAGCGAAAGTTTATTTTCAACCAACAAAAATGACTTTCCTACCATAAAAAATGATTTTGCTACCTGAGGACGAATTTTCAACCAGTTTAATTAAACGAAAAATGCAGTTTTAACAAAATATTTAAATCCTCAACCAAATAGATTAACGTTACACCGAATAATTGAATTTTTATATAGAAGGAATATGTTTTTCACCAAAAAATGGATTCGTCTAATTTTCAGATTGGAAAATTAATTTTCAGCGAAAAGAAAATATGATTCTTTAACAAAAAGGTTCATTTTCAAATAGTTAATTAGCAATACAATAGTTCAATTTATTACAAAATTGTTCAAAAAGACGAATTGTCTGCAGAACAGTTCAATTTTTACCTCAAGAATTTGAATTTTTAACTGAAATTATGAATTTACTTCTCCCTCTTAATAAAAAATGGTCAAAAAGTTGAATATTTCAGAAAAAACCGCAACTTTTTGGTATCTTTTGAAGGACATATCAATAACAATAATAATAAATTCTTCAAACAATTATGTTTGGTGACTTTAGTTAATCATTGTGTTTCTATAAATGGAAATTGGACAAAAGAATAAAAGATTTTAGAAAAAACTACAACTTTTCAGCATTATTGATAGAAAATAGGATTATAAATAATGATTGATTGTTTAATTAATTTTTTTAAAATTCATTTGAATATTATCTTCCGCTAACTGCAAATTTTAAAATGTGTTGACAAATTTGTAAAATCGCGACTTTATAACACTATTCTAAGAGAAAATGACTAAAAACGAGAATAAATTGTGTGCAAAATTTACGTGAACATCTTATTTTTAGTAGAAAGTAATATTGTATGTATTAGAAACAACTTGCATTAAAAAAACCGCAAAAAAATCACAATTGTGCGAAAAACTCCTAAAGCCAAATTTTTCATTTATGGAGTTCTGCAAGTCCCTTTAAAACAGACTTAGGGGGGTGATATTGAAAGAACAGTTTTGATTCGTGTTTTATGGCTTATTGTGAAGAGAAACGCTGAGTTTCAAATTCATTCACTCAATGTTGATTATTTTGAGTAAAATTTACAAAAGCTTTTTTTCTCTTACGGGATATACGTGGCGAAACTCATAGGGCTTGTGAAACCTCCAAATATGATTTTTTTCAACGAAAAAATGCATTTATTGTACTGTGGATTTAAAGCAATTTGGGAACGATATGCATGAAAACTGTGAAAAAATTTAGTATACATTCAGGTCCAACCTACTATACAAGAGTTACAAATTCGTCAGCCTAAGTGCTTTAATTGAATAGAAAATAACTAGGATCAAAAGAGTGACAATGTGCAATATTTAAAAAGCAATTTCAATTATGATAATTCCATCTAGCTGATCACCCGTCAAAACATCATTCTTTTGTGCTATATGGTCTCAATAAATAGTATTCAGCAAATCTCTTTTCTACTTTATTCAAAATCTCTTTAGAAATCAGAGACTTTGCAGTCTCAAAGCAGAACTGGGTTAATTTTTCACGGAAATAAGGAAATAATAGAGGAATACATTCCTTATTCAAATGAAACTGCTGTCTGTTTTCTGAGTTTTAATTAATTGAATTTTTTACTAACTTTAATCGGTGACTGAATTCTAGTCATAGATCAGTTGGAACTCATTCAAATTTGAAGAGTAGGTACCATATTGAAATCAGTATGAAACGCTTTTAATTTCTAAGAATTCGGAATGAAATACATTGCATTTTTAAGAAAATATTGGATGCGTCAAACAAAAAAAAAGATTAATTTTCAACCGAGAAATGAATTTTTAACGAAAGAATTGAATTTCTTAGAAAATAGTTGCAGTTTCAAATAAATAGTTAGATTCCCAAGCCAAAAATACGAATCGCCTACCGAGAAGGCGAATGTTCTAGGAAGCAATTTTTTAACGAACTAGTTTTGGATTTTTGACCAAATAGTTGAGTTTTCAACCTTTGAAGATTTATTTCCAAACAAATGGTTGGATTCTCTACTGAAAAAGTTCAATTTTCAACCAAATAGTCGAATTATCAAGTAAAAGTGATACATTTTTAACCAAGGATCAAACATTTAAATTTTCAGTGAAGGCCTTATAATAATGTATAAGAAGGAACTCACGCTCTGCCGCAATTATTACAAGTCCCGAGGAATTGGGAATGCTTACCTGAAACAGATAAAATAATTTCAATTAGCAAAAACATGGATATACAAAAATAATTTTTTAAAGAAGAGTTCAACTTGCAACCAAATAGTTCAATTGTCAACCAAATGGTTGAATTTTCAACTAAAAACTATAATGAATCTAAATTTTTTCCCTTTGAAAATTTTTGAATTGGCCCCCCCCCCCCCCCCCCCCCCCCCCCCGGGCGGGGCCGGGCGCCCCGAGACATTTCAATATGTCGATATTTCCCCCTCCACTCAAGGAAATGAAGATCATCATTAGAATCTGAACCTTTGGCGGGATGATGAGATTGAGACCAATAAGAATCCTATTTGTTAGATGAAGAACTAAATTTTGTGAAATATAATTGCATTATTACACATGATTCTTCCAACCTTTAGCACTGCTAGAGAAGACTCGTTTCTAATTACCTAGTTTCTGTTTAATTTCCTATTCTGCTTCGGTTTTCTGAAAATTTAATTTTTCTATTTTGAGTCTTTTTTTACAATCAAAAAATATATCTTCCTAGAAAAAAACCATTAATAAAAAAATTGTCGATATTTTTTTTGTGAATAACTTTCGTCCATTCATTTTTTTCTTAGCTTGTCTGTTTTCCAAAAATTAAATTTTGTATTTTGTATATTTTTTTCACAAATTAAACGAAAGCTACCCATCCTATCAAGAAATAGTTGGACATAAATACGGAAATCTCACTTATTTATCAGATCAAGTCATCCAATAACAGTTGATGATTGTTAAAACTTTATTTAGCAAATTTACTGTTTGAACAAATTTTCATCATATGAAGCATCTTTAAAAAAAAAATTGCCTTCCTGGAAGGTATCAACAGCCTGCTTTTACCTTCAGGAATAACCGGAAAATGCATTTTTTAATTAAGTTTGTTTAAAAAATTATGAATTGTTATTGATTTATAGCATAGAGCAATTACTGAATAACAAAATGCTAATACCCTGAAGAAAAGCAATTTTTTTCCTGAAAAATGTCTAAGATGATGAAGATTTGTTAAAATATCCAGACAGAGCATTCGTTGAATAAATTTGTTTAAACAATCATGTATAATTATTGGCCAATTTAGTAGAAAAAACTTAACCTGTTTTATCATTTGCTGTGGATAATTGTGATTGAAATCTGTTTGTAAAATAACGAATTATTTATTATATTTTATAAATTCATTCAAAAAACAATCTTCGTAACCTGTTTAATTTTTTCGCAAATAAATTGACACTGTGCAAGGTACGAAAAAATGTAAATCCAAAAAATTGTGCACACAAAAAAGATTTATAAATTTGTTATTAATCACTTTTTGATAGGGAGCTTGGTTGTTATTTTAATCGTAAAAGTAACATTCAAATAATTAAAAAAATTTCTGGAAAAACGACACTAAATACTAAAATAATTAACAGATATCCTATAGAAATGGCAAATGAAATTGCAGATGCTTTTGCAAATAACTACAGTGACTCAAACTACAACCCTAAATTCCTAAATTTAAAAAACGAAAACAACAACCAGGAACAAACCTTCAACATGGATGACAACTCTCCAATTAATTCCACCATTACAATGAGGGAAATTAAATCCACATTAAAGCAATGCAAAAATACAACTCCGGGTCCAGATAAAATCCCAAATATATTTCTCAAAAATCTCCCAAATAAAGCATTGGCCTAACTTCTAAACTTGTTTAACGTTATATGGAAGTTCGGAGTCTTCCCTGAAAAGTGGAGCGAATCTATAATCATCCCTATCCCAAAACCTGGGAAAGACAAGCGCCAATCTACAAGCTACAGACCTATTGCCTTGACATGCACTATGTGCAAACTAATGGAGAAAATTATAAACAAAAGATTAAGATGGTATTTAGAAAATGGGAAATTTTTCGATGTAAACCAGAGTGGTTTTAGACAAAACAGAAGTACTCTCGATCCCTTAATAAATCTGGAAGCTAGTATCTGCGATGCCCTTATTAATAATCAACATCTCCTCACAGTCTGTCTTGATATAGAAAAGGCATATGAAATGATCTGGAGAAATCGGGTTATCCAAGTACTCTCAAAAAAAAATGTAAGGGGCTCAATGTTGGCATTCATCAACAATTTCCTTCTACATTGATACATACAAGTGCGAGTAAATGGACAACTCTCCAAAGAAATAGAACTTCAAAATGGTGTTCCCCAAGGATCAGTACTCAGTGTAACACTGTTCCTAGTATTCTTCAATGATGTCGACAAATGCTTCACAAAACCCGTTAGAAGCAGTAAGTTTGCAGATGACATAACGTTTTCCTGCAAAGGAAGGAATCTTCACACTACAGAAAACCTTATGCAAAAATGTCTCAACGCTCTTCAAGAATGGTCAGACATTACCGGGTACAAATTCTCAGCAACAAAGTCAATGTGCATACTTTTCTCAAGAGGAAGATCCCAATCAAGGAATCCGGTCCTCTACCTTAACAATCAAGAACTAATGGTTACGGACACCATAAAAATTCTTGGATTAACCTTCGACAAGCATTTTACATGGAAACCCTACATTCAACAACTCAAGGACGACTGCAAACGTAGATTGAATATTATTAAAACTCTAGAGAAAAGAAACTGGGGAGCTGATCAAAAACTCCTCATTAAGACATACGACGCAATAGTGAGATCCAAACTAGACTATGGTTCAGTAGTTTATAACTCTGCCAGATCGAGCGTCTTAAGAAAGCTATCCCCAATTCATAATGCAGGACTTAAATTGGCACTGGGAGCTTTCTGTTCCAGTCCTGTTAGTAGTATTCTCAGCGAATCAGGTGAACCTCCCTTGGATATTAGAAGAAAAAGACTGAGCTTGGTTTTTGCCGCAAAATTAGCTTCTACACCAGAAAATCCTGCCCATGATGTCACCTTCAAAGGAAACCACCGAAAGAAATATGAGCAACGCCCTAACTACCCACGCCCCTTCTACGTTAGAATAGAAGAAGAATTAAAGCATGCTAATCTGAAACTACAAAAAATTGCTCAAAGAAGAATTCATGTAATTTCTCCTTGGGAATTGCGTCTGCCTGAAATAAACTTGGAACTACAGGAATTACCAAAAAGTCAAACCAACCCTACTGAATACAGAGCGGTTTTCGAGAACATCACTCTGAATCTCCCCTCTTATGTAGCTATCTATACGGACGGATCAAAGTCGATAACCGGAACCGGATGCAGTGTAGTCACACCTGAAACAAATCTACAGTTCAAGCTACCTGAAGTCTACCCGATTTTCCGATGTGAAACTTACGCTACACTGAAAGCTCTGGAATACATTGAAAAGTCAAACCAAACAAAATTTATAATATTCTCTGATTCTCTTAGTGGCATCAAAGCTATTCAAAGCTACACAAAATTTGATCACATTACTCAAGCTATCCAGGAACTACTTTCAAAATTACATTACCTGGGAAAAGAAATAACACTTTTCTGGATTCCATCACATATAGGAATCAAAGGAAATGAGGAAGCAGATAAACTATCGAAGTCAGCCTGTACTCTTCCCGAACCTGATGAACTCGCGAAAGTTGAACCTCAAGACCTACGCCAAACCTTCAGTGATACTACCATCGAAATCTGGAATAATGCATGGAAAATACCTTCTACGACAAAACTTCATGAAATAAAAAGTCACGTCCTCGAAAATAGCAACATCCTGTTAGAAAACCGCAAGGACCAAGTAACGTTAACCAGGCTTAGAATTGGACACACTCATATGACCCACTACAACCTGATCTCAAAACAAGACCCAACTAAATGTGAAGAATGTGAAGTAACTCTCTCCGTCAAACATCTGCTAATTGAATGCCCTAAACACAGTGATTTGAGAAGAACAGGTCGGCTACCTAATGAATTAAAGAAGATGCTCACCGATCCAGCCTCGCTTCAAAACGTTTTAAACTTTCTTCAAGAAATAAATCTCAAGGACCAAATTTAGCTTGTGTGATAACCAGTGTTAACAAGGACAAATAATGATATTTATAAACATACAGCAGTAATGTGAACATATCATTAATCAAAGTCGTCGCTAATGACCATGTAGTTGATGCGACGTTAAACATCTAATAAAAAAAAAAAAAAAAAAAAATTAACAGATAAAACGTGTTCACCCAAAAAAGAACTAGAAATGTATGATCAATTATTTTTTGATAGGATGCGTTTTTTTCCAAATCGTAAGGAATAATATTGAAAATAATCAAACTAAGTTCGTAGAAAAATGACAGAAACTACGAAAAGAATTAACAGATAAGAGTTGTTTATCCAAAAAATAACTACAAATTTATTTATATTGGTTTTTTCGATTATAAAAACAAGACAATGCAGAGCTTTGAAATGAACCCACTACACTTGATATCGACTATTCTTTTCAGCCTTATTTTAGGAGCGAGTAAGTGATATTTTTAAACCTTTCTTTAAACCAATTTTTTTTATTTCTCTAGAAAAATAATTATAAATAGTTTACACATTACATATATTTTGTTGAATCCAAAAAATTAAATTTTTAATTAAGATAATAGATTCTTGTCATAAGGGATTAAAATTTTCATTTCTTATAGACGCATTCAGTTGGAAATATGCTAAAAACTGGGGAAAAAGTATCCAGAATGCAATGGGAAACATCAATCTCCCATAAGTTTTAAGTCACTTGACATGGCTGGTTTGCAAACTATTAATCAATCACTGACACTTGAGGACTTCAAGAAATTACCATCGAAAATGACCATAAAGAATACTGGTCACACTGGTAATCAACAATAATTATGCCAACTTATTAATTTAATTCTGCTTTTTTTTTATACTTTATTTTACTTATCCTCTAATACAGTAAGAATGAAAGCTGATTGGTCTGGAGAACATCCAAGTTTTACTGGTGGACACCTTCATGGGAATGACGTATTTGAAAAAACCACTTTTCATTGGGCCCAAAAGGGAGTAATTATTCCAAAATTGTTGAATAATCTCTGAATCTAAATTACTGAAAATTCGTTAATTATATTAGAGATATTTTAATACTTGAATTTAAAAAAGTGACAAATATAAACGTTCAATGGAACAACGCGAAATTTTATTATTTTCAACTCTATTGACTCTTTATAGACATTGTTCAGTAACTAAAATTCCATTGGTGAAATTATAAAATTTTACTCTTTTATCAGTCGGACATTCGATTCATAAATCAGTTAGTAAAATTTTCACTAATTTAAATTTATTGATTCATTATTGGAACCATTACTGAAGATCATAATAATGATAATAATTATTTCAAACTGCACGAATAAAAAGTGGAATGACGAGGTGGGTAATGATGACATGGAAGCTGACATGGTAAACGACTTGTTGTAAGTCAAAAATGTTCTTTTGATACCTTTATTGACTCAAACACTTACAAAATGTTCGATATAAAATTTTATATAATCATTTCTGTTCAATAGGTGTGATATGGAGATGAACATGTTTTTTTATAAATAAGATTTCAAATCATTTGAGAAAGCTCAAACACAAAAGGACGGTCTTGCAGTATTTCGGAGGCCACTCACGGTACACGGAGAAAAATGCATGTTTAGACGTAACATCTAGATCTTCAGGGCTAACATATTTAGTGTTTAACTATAGGACAGCAATCTAGATGTTCAAAGTTGGTATTTGTAGATATGAAAAAGTGAGATGTTACTCTGTAACATCCAAAATGTTAACCTGAAATATCTGAAATGTTACATGTATGGCCGGAAATTTGTTCGAATGCACACAAAGAAAATAAATTTTTTTTTGTTCAAAAATTATATTTATTTCCCATAAGAAAAAATACGTTTTTGTAAATTTTATTTAGAATCATCAATATTGGCTGAATTGAGCTGAAGTTTAACAGTTCTATTCACAAATTGGCCACAGAATACCAATAAAATATTGATTTTCGAATATCACCCCCATAAGTTTGTTTTATAGGGTCCCAAAAAAACCCATAAGTGGAAATATTGTTTTTTGCGAGTTTTTGGCGCTCATTATGATTTTTCGGCATTTTGTTGAGTCCAAATTGTTTCTTATGCATAAAATAATACTGTATACTGATAATCAGATGTTTCAGTAAATTGTTCGAACAATTTGTTATTGTTTTTAGCAATTTTCTCTTAGAATGGAGATAGAAAGTCGCAGTGTTTTCAAACATTTCCCACTTTTCATACAATTTCCAATTATAGAAAGGTCAATGATCTGAACAAACATTATTGTTCAATCAATTTATTATTATTTTTAATAACATTTTCTTAGAATAATGCTAGAAAATTGCAGTTTATTCCACAATTTTCAAGTTTTTGGTCACTGCTCAACTTGGAGTCAGTTAAATAATTAATTAAAGTTAACAAATTTATTTGTTCGAACAATTTATTGTTATTATTAATGATATTCCATTCGGATGATGTAAGACACTTGCTGTTATTCTGAAATTTACAACTACTCATCTACTTTTCACTTAGAGTAAGTTAATAATTAATTCAATTTACCAAAACAAATGATTCAAACCAATTATTATTGCTGTTTATAACTATCTGTCCTTAGATGAGTGCTAAAAATTGTGGTATTTTCTGAAGTCCCAAACTTTTTGTCCACTTTTCACTTAGTGAGGTAATAATTAATGTAACTTAACAAACATACTTACTCAAACAATTGATTACTTTTTATAACTATATTCTCTTCAAGTAATGCTACAAAGTTGCTTTTTATCTGAAATATTTAGTTTTGCTTTGACTTTCTAGTTATGAACAAATAAAAAGTGAACATCAACGAGAATCATTTTTTAAATTGTATTTTACTTATTCAAGTGCATTATTTTTGCTCTCTTCCCAATGTTTAAAAAAATTAATTTAAACAAAGAAGGCTATCTTACACAAGCGTCAAGAGCAAAGAATGGAATAATTTTGAGTATTTGGGATAATTAGGTGTATAAATATCTTTTGTTAGTTAGTTAGTTAGTTAGTGTGTTAGTTAGTTAGGTATTAAATATTTCATCGAATAGTGTGAATCTAAAAGATGTCATCGATGTTATATTTTGAAATTTTAAATGCGTCTAACATTAGAAACGTGGACAAAACTAAATTCATGACACAATCACGTGAGTAGTAGACTTTGCGAAAACAAGATAAGAGATGAGAATCTCGCTCTACATATACTCATTTTTTCTATTGCAAATTCTTTCCTCAAGATACCAGCATCCGACTTGTAGGCTTTACAATTTACTCGTCGCACTACCGGATCTTCAATCGAATCAAGAAAGAAGTAAGAGTTGAAATGTAAATCTAAAAATACAGTTGTGATATTTTTTCTTCATATGATTTTAGAATATGCAGATCTCCGGAATGAACCCGCTACACTTGGTAGCCACTATTCTCTTCAGTCTTATTTTAAAAGCGAGTAAGTAATATTTTTTAACATTTTCTGGAACATTCTGTTACTTCTTTAAGAAGTAACCAAAAATTTTAACCCAATTTGTAAGTTGTGATATAGTTTTTTAGAAAAATAAATATAAATAGATGCACATTAGAGATATATTTTGTTGACCAATAAAAAATAATTTTTTTTTATACGAATGATAAAAGTCATGATTTAGATAATAGTTTCTTATCATAAATCTTCAACATTCTTATTTGTTTCTTTCAGACGCATTCAGTTACAAAGATGCTAAAAACTGGGGCAAAAAATATCCAGAATGTAATGGAAAAAATCAATCTCCCATAATCTTAAAGCCTCATGGCCTGGATGGTTTTCCAACTATTAATGAATCACTCAGTCTTACAGACTTTGATAAATTACCCCAAAAATTGACCATAAAGAATACTGGTCACACTGGTATTATAAATTAATTAATTTAATTCATGAATTTATTTCCGCTTCATTTTATTTGCTACATTCCTTTATTTGTTCTTTAATACAGTGGAAATGAAAGCCGAATGGTCTGGATCACCACCAAGGTGTACTGGTGGACCCCTCCACGGTGATTACGTATTTGAGAAAACCACTTTTCATTGGTCCCAAAAAAAGGTGAATGTTCCCAAATTTTCAAATAATCTCGAAATCTAAATGAATGAAAATTCGCTCAATATATTTGTGATATTTTTCTTCTTGAATGACAAAAAAAAGACATTGCTTCTTTATGGAGACACTCAAATTATTAACACGCTTGATCTATTTCTATTTCATCTTATTCATTCACGTTAGAAATGATTTTGCGGAATTTCGATTTTATATTGGAAACAAGTTAAGAGGATAGTTCACTAATTATTGAGTGACTGAAATAACCAAATAAGTAGTAAATATTTTCACCTAATGACTTTCGTACGTAAAATCAACTTGTGATTTTTCAATATTCTATTCGTGAAATTATGAAATCTAACTCTTTCGTCAGTCAAAAATTCGAGTAATAAATCAATTAGTAAAATTTTCACTAACTTATATTTAGTAAGTAATTAGAGAACCATTATTGAACATTATAATAATAATAATTTTTATTTCAAACGCACGAATAAAAAGTTGACTGAGGAGGAGTATTATGATCCTAAAGTTGATGGAAAATTAGCGTAAGTCAAAATTACTCTCTTGATTCTTTTATTGTCGCAAGTGCTGACAAAACGTTTGATATTAAGTCTATGATCACTTTTGTTTTATAGGCATGATATTGAGATACACATGTTTTTTTATAAGACAGATTTCAAATCCTTTGAGAAAGCTCAAACACAAAAGGGTGGTCTTGCAGTATTTAGAGCGGCTCTCGAGGTAAGAAGTGCAAATTAATAAGTAACAATATATTGCTTGAATAAGTAGTTTTCATTATTTATACGAAATAATACAGAAGTACTGTGTTGCAAAAATGGAATTAAACAAATAAGGTGGACGATTATGTAACTTCTTCACATTCATTCCCACTTCCACTTTTAGGAATTTCAACGACGATTTTTTCGAATTGTTATAATAAATGAAATTAAAAAAAAAAAGACTACCGACGAGAATTCGCAACAGAGGTAGTGGATCTGAAAGTGAGAAAGTTATTTAAATTGCTCCCACCATAACCGCAACAATTCATTCTCTAAATTCCCTGACTTTTCATTAAATAATTGTTTATTTTCTCTAACCATTATTATTGAAAGATTAGTCAATTTGGTTTCAATCAAAAAGAATTTTAGAAAATGAGATACATGACATCCAAGCTATTCAAGTTTAATTCAAATGGATTGTAAGAAACAATATGAATACTATCGATTTCAGCACAGTCATAGTGAATTTAGCGGAATTCAAAAGAAATAAAAAGAATTCGATGAAACTTATAAAAGGCCCACATAGATTTGAAGAAAAAATTGATCTGGATTGAAAACAATTCAAGAATTTGAATAAGTTCATTGAATTCAGAAGTTTGAATTTCAAAGACTTCGAAACAATTTAAAATAGGACAGTATAAATTAATAATATTTCAGGGTAAAGCACAAATCAATCGCAACTAAGATCTCAAAATCTTCTCAAATATTTGAAATGTTAGGAAAGCCATTACTTCTTGCGAATAAATTCTTTGAAATCCATTAAAATGTTATAGAACTCTGCAAAATTCCGTGGAATCGGATATTTTTTTAAATCCTAGAAAAGTTTTAAAAATATATTACATCGAGAGCTTGTAGAATCCCTTAAGTACAATGAGATTTTCAAAAATCTGATTAAATCACTTGGAATCTCTTAAAATATCTTGAATCCTCATAAGTCCTAAAAAATCGTTTCATAACCACCCTGAAATATTTTCAATTTTTCCAAATCCCCTAAAACTTCTCACAGCTCTTGAAAATTCTTTGGAAGTAATGAATATACCCTTGAAACATTTAAATCCTTTGAAATACCTTCAAATGATGATAATATATTCGAAATGCATGTTTCTAGAATATTTAGAGACAAGAAAAAAATATATAAAATTTGTCTTAGCACAAAATCCTATATTGATGACACATCCCGGAAATTTCAGAGCGGCAATTTGAATATCGAACATTTGTTTGACATTTTGGAAGAAAAATTACATAAGGTGAAATCCATAAATTCATCAGCAGAGATTCCTCCGTTTCGCTTTGCAAGTATTTTCCATGATTGGTATCCATCATTTCTATTTTACGAAGGCTCTTTGGACTATCCGCCTTGCTCGGAATCTGTCACTTGGTTCACAATAGAAGATGGTGGTATCACTATTACAGATAACCTGGTAACTATCTATATATATTTAAGATATATACGAAAATGAGTTTGATGCTTTATTTTCTACTATTATTTTTTATTCCTATTTTTTCTTTCAGCTAAATGGATTCAGGACAATCAAGTTGGCCGAGGGAGACTTGTCAAATGTTAGACCTACCCAGCCGTTAAACAAACGTGAAGTTAAGAACGTTTATACTTATGGACTATAAAAGGAGTAATTTTCGGCAACCGGCTGCGCTTGGGAAAGGTTTTCTGCAGTTTTCCTCTCCCTTGGCCAAGCGTCAAAGCAAATGCGAGCGCCTCCAATAAAAATCCGACTGCAGACGGTGGGCGGTAGTTTGTTTGATTATGTTTTATTTGTGTGCAAATTTGTTTGTTTTCTTTGAGCTGTTTCAATTAAATATCGAAGTGTGTCGAAGAAATCCTGGTTCCACGTGGCGGATTTTAATAGTGGATAAAAGATAATGGGTAAATAGTGGTTGACTGAAAAACATTCGGCATTGAATTTCATGTAGCCATTTTTATTCAACAGGGGGGATGTGGATATACCTGAGGTATTGCGAATACTTTGAAATATTTTGGAACTCCTTGAAATTCCTTAAAGCTCTTGAAAATTCCTTCAGAATTTTTGAAAATACCCCGAAACGTTTAAAATTCTTCGAGATTTTTCCAAACTATTGGAATCTATTTTGAAAAATCCCTTTGACTATATCCCTGATTGAAAGTGACACTGCCTGGCAGCCCTAATTATTCTCGTCAGTTACACACAGTGATTCTTACGAAAATTACATGAAGATCCTTTGCTTAAAAACTGGGAAAGAGCCTAAATGAAGTGCAATCCATAAATTCAACAGCAGTGAAACCCCCGAGGGGTAAACCACTCTCAAATCAGCGAATAACATTCAGTGTTATATGGACGTTGTGCTCTGATTTTTCGATATCGGTGACGCTAAAGTAACTAAAATAAGGAATCTGTCTTATGAGCCTGTTTGAATAACATTAACGCAAGAGGAGGTGGCGTTATTCGTAACGTTGGAGTTACTCTATCTTTCTTATAAGCTAATGATAAGCTCGTTGTCGCTAGCGGCGCTAGAGTGCCCAGTCCGATAGCTTCTCGGATGATTTTTTCCTTACAAGCTAACATAAGAACCGTTTCTTACAGGTTCGTTGATACCTCCATTTGACGCTAAGGGAGCGTTCACTTATGTCTTATTATGTAACGTTGATCCCTCACCCCTAACCGCAGTTACGTAACATTTTTTTTATTATGTTTAGAAACGTAATGGGCGTTTTCTAAATAAAAAAAAAGTTTTTCAAGATGTAGTACTGTAGAGAAATCAATAAAACAATATTTTTACGTAACACAAAAGGCTTTTTAAATATTTTGTTTAGTCACACAAATATTGAAATTACTTACAAGAAAAGATGTATTATTTGTTTGTTTTTAAGTTTATATAAATATAAATTTCACAATATTCTTGAGAAAATTATGAAAGATTTTTGAATATTTAAAACCTCTCAAACTCCTCAAAATATTTTTAGCTATCTCGAATTTTTCTTAAAATTTCGAAAAATCATTTGAAATATAAAGAAATTGCCATAAAATCTTCTAAATTTTCCCAGGAATTTTAAGAAAATTTGTTTATCCACTTGAAACCTTTCAGAATTCTTTCAAACCTTCTAAAGTATTGTTTCTAAATCATTTTAAAAAATCTGCATTTTTCAAAATCTTTTAGAGTTTGAAATTCTTTTTCAATCTCTTAAAACCTTCTACATATTTCTTGAATTTACTGGAGTTTTTTAGCCATGCCAAATTAAAACCTTTTTCTTTAAAATCTTCTACTCTTTTTCGAAATTTAAGGAAATCTTTTAAAATCAAAATTCCTAAAATATCTCATAAGTTTTCATTATTTTTGAATCGTTTCAAAACGGTAGGAAATGAATCTTTTTGGTAACTAATTTACCTTCTTAGTTGAAAGTTCATGTATTTCGTTGCAAATCAATCTCTTTTTGGTAAAAAAATTAATCTTTTAGGTTCAAACTTCATTTCTTTGGCTTGAAATTTTATTGTTTATTTAAGATTGATTTTTTTTAAACTGAAAACTTTACTATTTAATTTTTGGTTGAGCATCAATCTTCTTCAGTCTAAAATCGATCTATTTGTTTGAAAATGTTCGTATTTTGTTGAAACTTTGTATTTTGTCGTAGAATGTTAATCTTCTTGGTGAGTAATTCACTTCTTGCTTGAAAATTCGACTATTAGGTTAGAAATTCCATTAAAAAATGAAATATTTTGTTGAAAATTATTTTTTTTGTGTGGAAAATTATTCCTTTTGATTGAAAACTTATTTATTTCTTTAAAAATTAAAATTTTTCTTGAAAATTACATTTTGTAATTAAAAATTTAACTAAAGCTTTTATTGAAATATATTTTGTCAAGAAATGTCCTTTTTGGGTAGCAAATTAACCTTTTTGGTTGAAAATTCATGTATTTAGTTAAAAATTATTCTTTTCTGGTAGAAAATTAATGTTTTTGGTTGAAATTTCATTTCGTAGGTTGAAAATTAGTTTTTTTCATTAAAAATTCAATTATTTTGTTGACGAATTAATTTATTTGCTTAAAAACTTATTTTCCTGATTGCAAATTAAACCATTCTATTTTTTATTGAAAATTTATATTTTTTTATTGGGAAATTCATCTATACTGTTGAAAATTTGTCTTTTTTGGTAGAAAATTCATCTTCTGGGTTGAAAATTCAACTATTTGATAGCATAATTATTTTTTTCTGATTGTAGATGTATCATTTTAGTTAGAAGTTCATTACTTTTGTTAAAAATTAAACAAACATTTCTGAAAATTCTTTTTTTTTACGGAGTAAAAATTATTATTATTATTAAAATTATTTATTATTTATTATTTTTAAAACTTTTTTTTTTAAATATTTTTATGATGTGAATTCAACAATTTTTTTTTAATTCGTCTTTATGACTTTAAAACTCAACATTTTGGATGAGATTTTTTTTTGTTGATTGAACAATCTTCCTTGGTTAAAAATTCAACTCTTAAGTCGAAAAGTCGTATTTTTTAACTCAGCAGTTTTTTTATGGAAAATGAAAATATTTTTTTTTGAAAACATCAACTATTACACATTGTGTTGATAAATATTTTTTCTTATTAAAGATTTATCAGTTTGTTTGAAAATGAAGCTATTTTGTTGAAAATTCCCTTTTCCTTGATTGGAAATTAATTATTTTAACTGAACATTGTATATTAAAATTTTAAATTAATAAATCTCAAATTTTTGTGAGCTTTTTTTCAGGTAAAGAATAAGAATGTTACGTGCTTGAATTAAAAATACCCCCCACCCCGTGCCCACATAAGAGACAGTCAAGAAACAAGAACCACGCCCCCTTTTTAATGTGACGTGTTCCGAGCTTAGCCGACTCGTCAAGAAGAGTGACTTGGAGAAATCCACACGTTGTAGTAAGCGATCGAATGCTATTTTCCTTATTCGACGCTTATCCTATCGTTGTTCCTCTTAGCGGCACGTTGCGTAAAACTACACTTGTGATTTTTTCCTTAGCCGTTGATTTTGAACGATTCGATTCATATGCGAATCATTTAATTCTATGCAATAAGAAGCCCATGTTATTCATAACAACAAAAATTCTATCGACAGTTACACTACGTTAAGCAGAATAAACCTCTGCTTATTTTAACATTGTCTACAGATTTTTGATTTTATAAAATCATGATTTTAGAGTGGTTTACCCCTCGGAAACCCCCGTTCCGTATAACAAGTTTTTCAAATGTCCAAGTAAAAATCTATATAAAAGTTGTGCTGAAATAATTCAGAGCTGACAGATGAATATTACTAGGAAAACTAACAAAAAAGAAAACGGAAATACTAAAATAAGATATTTTGCATCGGATGAAAAGTTGCCACTTATATTTTACGAAGACTTCAGATTATCCACATGTTCGGAATCTCCAAGTTGGTTAACATATAATTATATAGTCTATATCTTAGAAGCCCCAGTGAGAAACCATATTTCTTAAAAGTTTACACGAAAATTAGTTTGATATTTGATTATTTACTAGAATAATTTCTGTGTTCATATTCCTTAATCCAGATAATTAAAAACAGCAATAAATTGTGTGATCGATTATGTTCGTTAATCTACAACAATGATTTCTTCGCTCTATACGATAAGTTGACCAAAAGTGCAATATTGCAGAAAAAGCCATAACTATTTAGAATGAGCAAAAAAAGTTAATTATCTCAGAAAAAACGCAACTTTCTAGCATTATACGAGGAGAATATTATAATGAATAATGGTTATTGCTTCGCTCTAACTAAAGAGATTAAAAAGAGTAGAGAAATTCGGAAAAATCCATGACTTTCTAAGTGTATTCATTCGTTTCTTAGTATCAAAAAAAAATGTATGGAAATTTTCAGATTGATTCATTGAAAATTGGCGTGAATATCAATTTCAAAAGAAAGCCTGCGACTTATTTGAACATATCAATGTGAGTAATAATTAATTGCATCATGAAGTCTTTGGTTGAATCCATAACTTTGATCGTTCAATTATTTCAAGTGTTTTCACATGTTTTACATATAGGTATAAATTACTAATATAAACAGCAATTATTATTCGTGTTGCAATTATGATCTAATTATGATAACTGTCTCATTGATATTCAAGTTCTTCGATACGTATGTTTCAGGATGACCACTAAAACTCTACGAAAAATATTTATAGCCGTCTCTCTGAATCTCAATTAGAAAAATTTAACTATTTACTAATTTTCAACTTTACTGAAATAATACGACGCATTAGTCTATAAGTAACGCAATCCGTCGGTAATATTGTGAAACGTGTAAATAGACTACGTCACCTCAACATGAAAAAAGTAAAGTGACTTACGTACTGAATATATTTCACCTAAGTTTATTGACATTCAAATATTTCCACATAAACCCTACGAAATTTTATAAAACACAAGAGCACACCTGTCGCAGAAAATCTTATAATTTCGTCATCTCTAAACTAAAAATTAAAACATTTGAAATATGTCAATTTTAGAGGAAAAATAATAATAAATAATAAAACAAATTGGGAGCTTAACTTGATTTGGATACATTTTATTTCACCCGGTTTCGAAATCAGACACTTTTTAAAAATTGAATTAAACTGTTTGAAAGTTCGAATGCAAAAAAGGAGCCTTCAAAATTAATTAAATTAGAATTTAAAGCCTAGGAAATTATAAAATGTTCCAATGAGAATCACTTTCGATCTTTTTCAAAATCAATGACATAAAAAATCGCAGAATTTTTTTAAAAGCTTTCAATCTATGAAATGTAAACGGAGAATGTAAAACTAAAATTATTCTAATGTAAGATGTGTCCATTAATTAAATGCACGTACGAATTCATTAATTCTAAAAATGTAATAAAAAGACTGCACATTTGAAACATTGTATTGGGTCGAATTGATCAATTAAAAATGTACAGAATTGAAAATAAATATTTTCAAATTTATAAGCTTTAACAGCTCAACAATTTCGAACCTGAGTACTTAAAAATAATACTTTTTCAAATTATGCATTTCAAACTTTCAAATAAAAACCCTAGAAAAAACATACAAATTATTATTAGAGCTTCTTATATGCCGATGCGCAGGAGATAATTCATGTCAAATTGATCCATGTTTTGAACAATAAGAATTATATTTTAAAACCTGCAGAAAGAGAGAGAACCATTCATTTGTAAAGTCTTTCCCAGCCAAATATTAGAACTTCTTTAAACTTTATATCTTTTAAATCGAAGTTCAAAGTAATAAATGTTTGAAGATCTGACAGTTCACAATTACTATGTTATGAATTGTTCTATCTTAAGTTTCTGAAATTTATATTACCTGATTATAAAGTAAAAATTGTTCAATTTCGAACGCTTTTATCATGAGTTTATCTAAATTTTAATAATAGTAATGGAACAATTATTTTCAATTTTGGGTCTTCAAATTCTATAATAACTAGGAATAATAAGGTAATAAATATTCCATCAAATAGTGTGAATCTAAGATATATCATCGGTGTGTTTTTTTTCTTCCGGGAGCAGAACGATAAAATGGTGCTCCCCCACTTGAGAAAATATTGCGCCCCAATGATTGTATATCTAAATTTCAAATGCTTCGAAGTTTAGAAACGTGCGCAAAACTAAATTCATGACACAATCACGTGCATAGTAAACTTTGCGAAAACAAGATAAGAGATAAGAATCTCAGCCTATATATAGTCATTTTTTCAGGAGCAAATTTTTTCTTCAAGAAACTAGCATCCGATTTAAAGACTTTAAAATTCATTCACCACCTTGCTGGATCTTCAAGAAAATCAAGAAAGAGGCAAGAGATTAAATTTAAATCTAAAAATGCATTTGCAATATTATTTTCTTCCTATGATTGTAGGTTACCCAGATCTTCGTAATGGACCCGCTACAATTGATAGCGACTATTCTTTTCAGTCTTATTTTAGGAGCGAGTAAGTGATATTTTCAAAAGTTGTTTTAAAAATGTTCCATCATTTCTTTTGAGAAAAACTAAAAATATTGATGTAATTTCTAACTTGTGATGCAGTCTTCTAGAAAAATAAATGTAAATAGATGTACATTATAAAATATTACTATATTCTGTTAAATAATAAAAAAGCATTCATTCTTTGAGAATTATCCAAGTAATAAAAGTTAAAATTTGTATAATTGCTTCTGATTACGAAGGTTTATAATTTCAATTTTTTTCTTGCAGACGCATTCAGTTACAAAGACGCTAAAAACTGGGGCAAAAAATACCCACAATGTAATGGAAAACATCAGTCTCCCATGATCGTGAAGCCTGATAACAACAAAGATTTTCCAAGATATAATAAAACACTGAAGCTTACAGATTTCAATAAATTAGCAAAGAAATTCACGATTAAGAATACTGGCCACACTGGTATCAAACATTATTTCTTTCCTTTTATGAATTAAATTCTGCTTCATTTTATTTTATACATTCTTTTATTTTTTCTACAATAAAGTGGAAATAAGAGCCGATTGGTCTGGAGAGCCTCCAAGGTTTACTGGTGGACCTCTGCATGGGAATTAAGTATTTGAAAAAGCGACTCTTCATTGGGCCCAGAAAAAGGTAAATATTCCAAAATATTTGAACAATCTCAAAATCTAAATTATTAAAAATTGCTTTATTATACTAGTGATCTTTCACTACTCAAATCACAAGAGAGTGACAAATAAAAAACACCTTCTATCTCATAAAGTATTCACAAACTGTTGCTTGAAAATGAAAACGCTAGATTATTTACACACTTAATCTATTTTACCTTAAGTATTCATGTTAAAAATAATTATGCAGAATCTCGGTTTTATATCGAAAACAATAGATAAGAAAAGTTGATTGTTTTATTACCGAAATTACTGAAGAATTAGTTGATATAATCACTGAATGACTTTGATATGTGAGATGAACTTATAATTTTTTACTATTCGAATCGTAAAATAATAAGATCTTACTACTCTATCAGTAGAACATTTGATTTATAAAACAATAAGTGAAATTTTTACTAATTTAAGTTTATTAAGTACTTCATGGCACCATTACTGAAGATCATAATTACGATAATCATTTTTTTTTAAATGCACGAATCAAAAGTGGAATTACGAGGTGGCTCAGGATCCTTTCTTCCAAGGCAACACGTTGTAAGTCAAAGATTCTCTTTTGATATTTTTAGTCTCGCCAAGACTGAAAAAATGATCTATAATAAATTTCATATAATCATTTTTGTTTAATAGCCAAGATATGGAGATGCATATGTTTTTCTATAGAACAGATTTAAAATCATTTGAGAAAGCCCAAACTCAGAAGGGCGGTCTTGCAGTCATTAGCGTGGGGCTCTCGGTAAGAAGTGAACATTATTTTGTTGAAATGCTTTCCTTCAATAAGTGTTTTTTTTATTATTTCCACGGAATACTAAACAAATATTGTATTGCAAAATCCGAAGGTGAGAAAATATGGGGGTGATTTTTTAACTTTTTCATATTCATTTCCACTTCCACTTTCCATACATTCATCAGAATATTTTGAAATCTTTTGGAATTCCTTGAAAGTTTTTTAAACTCTTTCGAACTCTTTGAAAGTTATGAAAATATCCTGAAATCTTTGAAATTCTTCAGAATACCTTTGAATACAGAAAATCTAATAAAAATTCACATTCCTAGAAAAATTGAAGGAAAGAAAAAATAGAATTTGCCTTTCGGCAAAATCCTACATTATTGACACAAGCTTGAAATTTCAGAGCGGATTTGACTATCCCGAATATATGTTTGACAACCTGGAAAAAAATTTGCATAAGGTGCAATTTTCAAATTCAACAGCCGAGATACCCCCGTTTCGCTTCACAAGTCTTTTCGATGACGGAACAGCACCATTTTTATTTTACGAAGGCTCGTTGGATTATCCCCCATGCTCGGAATCAGTGTCTTGGTTCATACTTGAGTCTATTTTTCCTATTACCGACGGGCTGGTAAGAATCTATATTCCTTGAAAATGTACGCGAAAATTAGTGTGATATGTTATTTACTACTACATTTTTGTATTTGCATTTTTTGTCTTTTAGATACATGAACTGAGGAAAATAAAGTTGCTCGAGGGAGACTTGTCGAACGTTAGACCTTTCCAGGCGGCAAACAAACGTCAAATTCAGTACGTGTATAATCAAAAAGGATACGACGAGTGGGAGCATTTAGATTTCAAGTAACCAGTAACTATCAGTAATTGCCGGCGCTCGGGAAAGGTTTTCTGCAGTTTTCCTCTCCCTTGGCCAAGCGTCAAAGCAAATGCGAGCGCCTATAATAAAAATCCGTCTGCAGACGGTAGGGGGTATATAGTATGGATATGGGTTTTTTATGTGCAAACTTGAAAAATAATGTGAATGTAAGTATCAAAATAAAATAAAGTATTTGGTTCAATCAATAATTTCATTTATTGAGTTATTCAAATATATATCCCCTTTATTGAATATTCAGGTATAAATAAGTACTAATTTTTGCTCCTAGCCGAACATTTTCTATCCGAGATCTAGATCTAGGTTGATATACGCAATAAAATGGGCAGAAATAATCCTATTTTCGCGAAGTTGATTTTTATAGTCAGAAAAAGTTGTATTCTGGAGGTTAATAATAATATAGAATTTTAAATTTGAAGAAATATTAAATAGGATTAGAAAAATTCAAATGAATTAAAATAAATTTGATAAATTGTCTGAGAATAAAAAGTGAATTTCAAACCATTCAGGAGGTCTTGAACAAATACTAACAAAGAATTCTTTGAAGTATATTGAACTAAGTATAATTAAGTAAATTTAGAAGAACTGAAATGTTGGTTACAAAACTTAAAGAAAATTCCAAAGAATTCAAAAGAACTTAGAGAAATTCAGGATAAGTTGATAGGAATTCTGGGTGAATTCTGAATTATTTTAAATGTATTGCCAAAAATGTTTGAAAATCTATTATAAAATGCCGTGAAATTCAATGAAATTTGATAATATTTCCTGACATTCTACAAAATATATTAAAGTAACTTTTGAGCTCCTGAAATTACATCAAATCATTGAAATCTTCAAAAATCTGAAAAAATCCATTGGAATATTTTGAAATATCTAAGAACCATACAGTTCATGTGAAATCGTTTCATATCTCCAGAATACCTTGAAAATGCCTTATAAAATTTTTAAATTCCCTTAAATATTCTGAAACTTTTTTTCCATAAATATTGCAAATCCTTCAAAACATGTTCAAATTCTTTCAAACTTTTTGAAGATATTCATAATTCCTTGAAAATTTAACAAGTACCCAACGACCCTTTGGTATCACTTCAAATTATTAAGACATATTTCAATGGTAAGATGCCTTTCTTCTATTAGCGGAAATTGTTAAAAAAATATGCGCAAAACTAAAAAAGTGAGATTTACCAGAAAATCTTTTGTATTTTTTTCTTCAAATTTTGAGAACATGAAAAGAATTTTTTTCTGAAAAACCTCACCTTTTTTATTCTTCCAAATATTCTTGAAAAGTTTCTGATGATGAAAGAAAGGAATCTTATCAGCATCATGCATGCTAAACCGTTTTTCAGGCCCCGAAAAATTTTTTTTCTCCTAAAAAAGTAATTTTTGAATTTCTCTCGTAAACCCTCGAAGATACCGCAAAAGAACAACAAGCATTTCTCATAGAACTCTTTTAGATGTGCAAACTCTTATGTTATCATTTTTTCGTATCTGTCATTATTTCCAAGAAATTAGAAAATTTGATCGTAAGAAAGAATAATTGTCCTGGCCACAAAAAATATTTATCAAGCATCAATCTTACAAAATATCTTCATTATCAAAGTACAAATTAAAAAAAAAATTGCAAAAATTTTGAAGGTTCCTTAAATTTCCCGGCGGAATACAAAAGAAGGCGATGAACGTTATTAGAATCAGAAAGCAGATAATGAATATCCCAAAGTTAGGTTGATAAACCTAATGTTGTTAAAAATTGAGACATTTTTGGAAATCTAGCGATTTTTATTTGAAACCACTTTTTTCTCTGAAAAACGTTAATAAAATCGAAAAAAATTCAAGAATTGCAAATATTGTTGAAAATTTATTGATTTTTGTTTTATAAAACCAGTTTTTTGTGCAAATAAACATAACTGTGAAGGTAAAATATATGAACTCAACGTAAACCAGTTAAAAAATTATGATGCATTGAAATTTAATGATTTTTGTTAATAAACTGAATTTCCGGTAAAAAAGCGCTAACAAAAGCGGGAAAACTGAATCGTAGAAAAAAATAATGTTTTGAAATCTAATGATTTTTAAATAAGAATACTTATTTCTGGTACATAATGTTAGCAAAACAATAATAACTTGCATTTTTTAATGGTATTTTAAATTTCAAGTTCAGTAAGATAATACAAATCCTTTACAATC
>CAKNXH010063466.1:0-12862 GCA_932178445.1 Andricus quercusramuli | reverse complement strand
TCCGAAATTCTAGTACATGTTGGCCAACCTTATGCAATTCCGTTTAAATTCTTCAAAATCATTCAAATGCGTGAAAATTCTTTTAAAATTTGTTAATCTCTCAAAATTCCTTTGAAATCTCTTGAAGTGCCATGAATCATTTTTAATTCTTTGGAATATTTTTCGAATTTCGAATCCAATTTTTTTTTTCATTTGTACTTTGATAATTAAGATATCTTGCAAGCTTGATGCTTGATAAATAACTTTTGTGGCAAGGAGAATTCTTTTTTCTTACAATTGAATTTCATACATTTTCTTCTAAATTTCTATAAAAAATGTCTCCTGTTTTTTGCGAAATCTTTTATCGTTCACAAGTAAAATTCAAAAACTACATTTTTAGGAGAAAAAAGTTGTTCTGGCCTCAAAAATCGCTTAGAACACATGATGCTGATAAGATGCCTTTCTTTCATTAGCAGAAACTTCTCAAAAGTATTTGGAAAAATAAAAAAGGTCGGGTCTTCAAGAAAATATTTTTATTTCACATTGTCGAAATTTGAAGAAAGAAATAAAAAAAGATTTTCTGGAAAATACTACCTTTTTATTTTTTCGGATATGACGTTGCCCGAAGGTAATATTGTGAAACTTGTAAACATGCTTTATCACTTCAAAATGACAACAAAAAAAAACAGATTATTTACAAAACTTCATCTTCGCTTATTCATGTTGAGAATGCTATTACAGAAAAATTATGAAATTCGATTAAACACAACAGCGCACATGAAACAGAACTTTTGTGATTTCGAATCATCAAAAATGAAAATTAAAACATTTGAAATTTGTTAATTCTAAAGTGAAAATAATGACGTATAATTCTTCACAGAGGAACTTTATCCAATTTAATTGAATTTTATTTTATAGGATTCAGAATAAGACACTGTTCGCAAATAAAATATTCAAAGTCCATAATAAATAATGTTCGCAGAAGAAAACAAGTCCAATATAAGACCGTCCGAGGCGTTGAACAATCGAGAGCCTAAGTTTGTGACTTTTGCTGATCAAAAATTTCAAAAATTTCAACCATAATAATTTCAGTAATTCGAAACTAAAAAATTTTAAATGCTCAACTTCGATTTGAAACGTTCTATATTTCAAATTGAATTCATACGTAATGTTTATTGTTCTAAAAAATATCAATACAATTCCTCTGAATCTCAATTCGAAATATTCAACTATTCTCTAATTTTCAACATAACTGAAATAATTAAACGCATTAGACCATAAACAAACACAGCGCATAGGTAATATTGTAAAAGTAGTGAGCAGTTTACGTCACTTCAAAATGAAAAACAGTAAAATTAATGACATACTGAATCTCTTTCACCTCGGTTTATTGACATTCAAAATCTGTCCACGTAAGCCCTATGAAGCTCGATAAAATACAAGAGCACTCCTGACGCAGAAACACTTCTAGTTTCGTCATATCAAAACTAAAAATTAAAAATTTTTAAACATGCCAATAATGTTATAGGCAAGATGATAATGTATAATTTATCACAAATTGAGATCTTTGTTTGATTCGCACATTTCATTTTACCGACTTCAAAATAGGACACTATTTTAAGATACAAATTTTGATTATTTAAATTCCAAAGAAGTAGCATCACAAATTAAATGAGACAAAATGTAAGGCCCGAAAAATTAGAAAATATCCAAATGTGAATCACTTTTGTCTTTTTTTCTTCAATCGAAGCAATATAAAAAGCTTTCAATCTAAAAAATTTAACCGGAGAATGTGCAACTAACATTTTTCCAATTTAAAATATTCACATTCGTCAAACGCACGTAAAAATGTAATAATTCTGTAAAGGTATAAAAAATACTGTACATTTAAATCATTCAATCACAAACATTTAATCATCAAATGATTAATAATTGAGAGAGTCAAAAGTAAATATTTTCGAATTTATAAGCTTTGACAACTAAACAATTCCAAACTTGAGTAGTCCGAAATAATATATTTTTAAATCATGCATCACAAACTTTTAAAATAGATTCCTACAGAAATAATATAAATTATAGGAATTTACAATAAAAGGGCTCGGAAAAAACACATTATTAAAGATTATTATTTGCTGATGCGTAGGAGATAATGCAGGTCAAATAAACCCATGTTTTCAAAAATGACAATCATATCAAAAGCTGAGGAAAGGAAGAGACTGATTTATCTATGAAGTCTTTTACATCCAAATATTATCTCATCTTAAATCTTTATATTTTTAAAGTCTTCAATTCCAATTTTTCAATGTTGAAGAACTTACATTAACAATTATCAAATTAGATATTATTTAATTTCAGGCATCTGAAATCAAAATGATCTAATTACGAAGTGAATGTTTTTCAAGTTCGAAAGCTATTATAATGAGATTATATAAACATCAATGATAGTAGCTTCATGGGAAAATTTGCGAAATAAGATTAGTGAGAGACTACAGGTTGAAAAGATTCAAATGAAAGCCTATAGAATGAAACAATTTTTAATTTTAGGTGTTGAAATGCTACAATAATTAGGTATAAAATATCTTATCAAACAGAGTGTGCGAAGAAATTCACTTCATGAAGAATTTGAATGATGAAATCGATGTTATTTTTTCGTTCTGGGGGTAAAGTGGTGGGATGGTGCTCCCCCACTCTAAAATAGAGTGTACTTCATTGATATCATTCTTGAATTTTAAATGCGACAAACTTTGAAGACGTGTGCAAAACTAAATTCGCGACACCATCACGTGATTAGTAAACTTTGAGAAAACAAGATAAGAGAGATAGGGGTGGCCTATATATAGTCCTTTTTTCAAGAGCAAATTCTTCCTTCAAGATACTGGCATCCGGTTTGTAGACTTCACTATCCAATCATCACACCGCTGGATCTTCAAGGAAATCAAGAAAGAAGTAAGAGTTCAAATTCAAATCTAAAAATACAGTTGCAATATTGCTTTCTTCATATGATTGCAGAGTATGCAGAATTTCGAAATGAATCAGCTACACTTGGTAGCGACTGTTCTTCTCAGTCTTAATTTAGGAGCGAGTAAGTGATATTTTTGAAACTTGTGATGTAGTTTTCTAGTGAAAGGAATATAAATAGATACACTTTAGAAAGATGACCATATTTTATTAAATAATGAAAAAATCATTCCTCCTTTAAAAATTGTTTGAATAATAAGAGTAATAATTGACATGACTGCTTCTTATTACAAAGATTAAAAAATTGTTATTTATTTCTTACAGACGCATTCAGTTATAAGGATGCTGAAAACTGGGGCAAAACATATAAAGAATGTAACGGAAAACAGCAATCTCCCATGCTTATAAAGAACATTGGCTTGGCTGGTTTTCCAGATTATAAGAAAACACTCAGACTTACAGACTTTCAGAAAAAACCAACGAAATTGACCATAAAAAATACTGGTCACACTGGTATTAAACATTTTTATTTTCATTCATGAATTTCATTTTGGTCCATTTCATTTTATACATTCTTATACTTTTTCCATAATAAAGTGGAGATGAAAGCCGATTGGTCTGGAGAGCCTCCAAAGTGTACTGGTGGACCCCTACATGGGAATTACGTGTTTGAAAAGACGACTTTTCATTGGGCGCAAAAAAGGGTAAATGTCCCAAAATTTTTGAATGGTCTCTAGATCTAAATTTATGACAATTTGTTAATTATACTAGTGAAATTTCGCTACTTGAATTATAAGATAATATCGAAAACAATCAATAAGGAAATTTCACTTAGGTATAGTTTGATGACTGAAATTACGAAAGAATTAGTAATTATTTCCACCTAATGACATTGATATATAAAATGAACTTGCTATTTTTTACTTTTCTATTCGTGGAATAATGAAATCGTACTCCTTTATTAGTCGAACTTTCTATTTATAAATCAATTAGTAAAATTTTCACTAATTTCAATGCATTGAGTGATTGATGGAACCATTACTGAAGATCATGATAATGATAATAACTTTTTTAACTGCACGGATAAAAAGTGGACGAACCAGGTGACTGATATTCCTTCGATACAAGAAAGTCTTAAGTGAGTCAAAAATTCTCTCTTGATATTCTTATTGACACTAACACTAACAAAACATTCCATAATAAATTTCACATAATCATTTTTGTTCAATAGGTATGATATGGAGATGCACATGTTTTTTTATAAAGCAGATTTCAAATCATTTGAGAAGGCTGAAGCACAAGAGAATGGTCTTGCAATATTTAGCATGGTGTTCTCGGTAAGAATAACAAATTAATTTGTTCAAATGCATTCCTTTAATAAATGGTTTCATGTAGAAAATTATCGAGCAGGTCCGTTATGACAAACAAATTTTCTAAGTATCAATCACAAATATTTGTTTGCACATTTCCCAAAAAAGGCTAGGAAATTTGAAAGTACCAAATATGAACAAAATGAAAAAAAAAAGATTTTTTTGCTGATCATCTAATCAGTCTTTTCGGGCCCTAACTGGGTGCTAGCTAGCCCGTCATGACCAAACCAAAAAAGGAAAATCAAAGAAGGAAAAAGTGAAAAAATAGAATTTTCCCTTGAGCCAAATGCGATATTATTGAAACAACCTTGAAATTTCAGACTGTATATACCGATTATGAACATACATTCAAAAACCTGGAAAGAAGCTTGCATGAGGTGCGATCCCCAAATTCAACGGCAGAGATAACCCCGTTTCGCTTCGCAAAGATTTTTGATGATACGAGTAGACAGGTAGCCTTTACTTATTACGAAGGCTCCTTAGATTATCCTCCTTGCTCGGAATCTGCGTCCTGGTTCATGCTAGTTTCTGAAAACGCTATTACCGACGGCCTGGTAAGAATCTACCTTTCTTGAAAATATTTACGAAAATGAGTTTGATATTCTATTTACTAATATTATTTTGCGTTCGCTTTTTTTTATCTTTCAGATGCATGAATTCAGAAAAATAAAGTTGGCCGAGGGAGACGTGTCGAATGTTAGACCTCCCCAGGCGGCGAATAAACGTCAAATTATGTCGGTTTATAATAATAAAGGGGACAAGGATTCGGAGCAGTTTTTGGGCCGGTAAAGCGTAACTGTCAATAACCGGCTGCGCTTGGGAGAGGTTTTCTGCAGTTTTCCTCTCCTTTGGCCGAAAGTCCAAGCAAATGTGAGCGCCTTTAATGAAAATCCGGCTGTAGACGGTAGGTGGTAGATAGTAAGGATATGGGTTTTTTATATGCAAATTTGTAAAAAGAATATAAATAATATTTATAAAATGAAATAAAGTTCGTTGTTGCATGAAAAGTTTTCTTTCTTTGCATTATTTCGAGTATATATCGCCATTATTGCACATCTAAGTATGAATTATTACTAAATTTTGATTCCACCCAAACCTTTTTAAGATTAAACCTAGATCTAGGTGGATACACACAAAGTGGACATAAAAATCCTGTTTTCGGGTAGTTTGATCGGATAATCAATTCTGTTCTGTGTATGGATTATAAAATTGAAATTTTAGAGAATTTATGAAAAAAATATTCTCATGTGACTAATACTGTTTGTAAATTTTTGGTAGGTACTGTTTCTGGAGGTGAATAATAATATAGAAATATTTTTTTTTTTAATTGTGTTTAATTAAAAATTTTCTTAAAATGAGCGGAAAAAATAGTTTTTTGGATTGTGTTGAATGCACATTTTTTTAAAGATTTCGATGTAATTTGTAATTTGTTATGTAATTTTCTAGAAAAATTAATATAAACAGATATAAATGTAGTATGATGCTGTGGTGAAAAAGACAGTTTGGTACGACAAAAATGTTCACTTCATACTTTCATTTCCATGAACACTGACAAAATGTTCGAAATTGAATTTCATCTAATCGTTTATATTTAACAGTGGGTATGGAGAAATGCACATTTTTTACAGAACAGGTTCCAAATCATTTTGAAGAACTTGATTACAAAAAGATGGTCTGGCGGTATCTGCAATGGGCCTCACGGTAAGAAATGCAATGTCATTAGTTTCGAAATTCACTGGAAGTTATCCAAAAAGTTGACCAGAATGTGAGGGAAACGAGGAAAAATTGATAAAATTGACAAAACAAGTAAAAAATCTAAGAAAATTGATTAATTTAGTGAGTTAAATAAGATTAGAAAAATTCAATGAAATTCACAAGAGATTAATCAATTTGCTAAGAATTTAAGGTAAGTTTAAAAGCCATCAGAAGGAATTAAACAAATACTAAAAAAAATTTATAATCCATTGAACTAAGATGTATTTAGTGAATTTAAAAGAATTCAAGTATATTGAAAAAATTCAAGAAAATTTTTATGAACTCAAAAGAACTTGAAAAGTTCAGGATAAATTGATAGAAATTTAGGGAGAATTTCAAATCATTTTGAATAGACTGCAAGAAATATTCGAAGATCTATTTTGAACTCACGTAAAATTTTAGGAAATTTGATGATATTTTTTGATAACCTGGAAAATAACACGGAATCGTTGAAAATACCCTAAGACTTGACAGTATACATACAATCGTAAAATTCTAGTAGATTTTTCCGAACCACATGAACATTTTTTCAAATTCATGAAAACCAATCGAATGCAAAGAAATTCTTTAAAAAAATTGTTGCCTCTTGAAAAAGCCTCAGAATCTTTCAAAATACGGTAAAATATTTCAAATGCTTTGAAATATTTTTTAGTCGTTTAAGTATTTTCAAATCTCTTGACAATTCCTTGAAATTTTTTATAACACACTAAAATGTTCAACGACCTAAGATTGTTCAAAATTCTAAACATTCTTTGAAACCTTGTGATTATTGTTTAAAATAACCGTTCTCTTTGAGACATGTTAGCAGCCCAAAAGTAATATTGTGAAATTCGCAACAGGCTATATCACCTCAAATTGAAAAAAAAACGAATTGTTGACACAATTATTATGCTTCATGTTCGTTAATTTTCGTCAAAACTAAGAAAACAAAAAAATTACGAAAATTGATTAAACACTTCTTATTTCGAAGCATCTTAACTAAAAATCAACGATTTGAAATTTATAAATTTTGAAGTAAAAATAATATTGTATAATTTATCAGAGACGTGCTTTATCTAAGTTAAATAAATTTTATTCTGCGGGGTCCAAAATGAGACCCTGTTTTCAATTCTTTTTAACATCTTTATTGTTTCTTATACCGCAAGAATTGTATAACAAGACCGCATAATAACTAACATGTGCATACTGTGCAGTCAAATAAATAAGAAGAAAAGAATATGCTTTAAGTATGAATTGAAAAAAATAGCTAGCTTCTGCCCCAAATTTCACTCTATACCGGAATGACTCTACAGATGAGTCTGACCATATACGCCTTCATCTACTTGATATTGCTGGGCAATTTTCAACATTTTTTCAATTGATTATTTTCTTTGATAAAAAAATTGGCCTGTTTTTAAAATTGAACGATCCTATTTTTTGCAACTAATTACATTTGGGTAAAACATTATGAAATCAGGGAAAAAATTCCTCGCAAATAACATCCAGTAGATTGAAAGTACTATTTCAAGATTAAAAATATTTGGAGTCTTCATTCTTCAATTTTTTGATCAGGATATACGTACAAATGATTTTAACCATTCATTTTGTACCAAAAGTAATTGTTACTGTTAGAGACAAATGTAATAAACAAACGCATATCTTAGTCTTTTCGCGCTCTAAAGATTGCCTTCCTTTAAAAAAATTGATAACAAATTTGTTGACAATGAATACTATGTACGATTTGTTAGTACCTAATAAAAAATTGTTCATTGTTCTACTAAATTTCATAAACAAATACAGATTTTCGTCAATTTTCAAACAACAGATTTCCTTTTTTCGACAGAACCAATTATAAATTACTTGAAAAACTTTTTTCCCCTATAACACTTCACCAAAAAACAATAATTATTGTTCATTTTAGGGACAATTTTATTGACAAAATCTGCAATTTCATCCTTTTTGAAGAATTCGCCACCATCGATAGTAAACACAGTAATATGTTAAACGTTTAAAAAGCGGTGGCGCACTCTTTAAAATACAAATTTGCGGATTCTTTGCTGGGTTGCAAAATGCTTTCAGGTGATATTTCTAATTTTAAAAATTCAAAAAATTAACAAATCGCTCACTGTGAAATTTATTGAAAGAATAAGAAGCTTCCGTGTATACATGACGCAGCCCGGAGGTAATATTGTGTTTATTTAGGTGAAAAATGATTCGACAGAAACATTAGGAAATTTTATAAATCTTGACAGCAAACATGATACAGAAGTCTTCTGATTTCGAGTCCCATAAAATAAAAATTAAAACATTTAAAATTGGTCAATTTTCAAGTCAAAATAATTATGTCTAATTTACTAAAAATTTGAAAATCTCTAAACGAGAATCTCTTTTGTTTCTCTCTATTTGAAAACCATAACAAATCAAACAAAATTATGTAATATACCATTGGAATTCTAAAAAATCTGACAAAATTTATTGGTATCCTTTCAAATATCTTGCAACTTTATAAGTTATTTAACATCGTTTCATATCTACCAAAACTCTTGCATTTTCCTTCCAATCTTGCAAAATATTCTTGAATAACTATACTTTTTTTTAATATTTCAAATCCTTGGAAACATTTCAAGAGCCCTACAAAACTAAAAAACGTAAACTGTTAAAACGAAATTAATGTTTGAAATCTGATAATTTTTAATTAAAAATACCCATTACTGGTGCGAAAGGTTAACACACCCTACTTTTTTGAGAAACTTCAAGTCTTTTTTGAAATTTTATGATTTTTTAAAAATCATTCAAAACAAATTCTCATTTTTAGCGAAAATCTGTTATACAAAAAATGTATCGCAAATTTGTCTCGAGCCGTATTAGGTTTTTCATAATTATTTTTAATCGAATGGATTATTTATAGATTCAATTTTACATTTTAAATTCAATGTACGAATCAACTTTGAGTAATGAGAAGCCAATCTGGTTTTCAACAACAATGATCGCGATATTTTCTAGACATATCGTTACTTCACTTTTTTAAATAGTAAAGAAAAATTATTCATAAATGAAATTTTATACGACGAAAAGTATCTGATCATGTGTGAGATATATATTTTCTTCTGTTCTGCGACACTGCTGGACCAATGAAGTTAGATTTCATTTTTTCTACTTTTTTGCACAAATAGTCAAAAATGATCTTCACTCTTTTTTCATTTGGTGGTAGCATCTCTATAGGCTACTCATAATCTACAAATTGTAATTTTGATTTATCAATTATTAATTTTATTTGAAAAATTTCTTCCAATTCCTGAAAAAGTAAACGCAGGTTTGAAACACCTGACGGAAAATAGGGGAAAGAATGTGATCCCTGCTCTACGAAAAAAATTCTTAGTCATTTTCAACAGGAAAAAAAAACATTTTTAATGACAAAGATGTATTAACAACCAAATAGTTGAACTTTCATGCAAAATACACCAATTTTTGACAAAATGGTTAGACTTCTGACCAAAAAAGATGACTCCATCAAAACATTTAAATTTGCAACCCACAAAATTTGCATTTTTAAGAAAATCTTCGAATTTTTAAATAGGAAGAAATAACATTTTGACTACAAATATTTGAACTTCGAAGCCTGAGAGAACGAATTTTTCTGGAAACAATTAAATTTGCTGTCCGAAAAATTAATTTTCTGAAGAAACTTTATTTTCAACCTGTTGAATTAGACGCGACGAATGAGGTTTCGAATAAATAGTTGAATCCTCAACCAAGTGGATGAATGTTACACAAATAATTGAATTCTCGAATGATAGTGATGTTTGTTAACCAAAAATAAATTCCTACAATTTCCAGATTAAAAAATTTATTTTTAACAAGAAGAGCACAATTTCTTACAGTTCAATTCGAACAAAAACTACGAATTTTCAACCAAATAGTTAAATTTTCAACCAAATAAATTGATTTCCCAACCAGAAGGTTTGATGTTCTACCGGAAAGACAAAATTATGAAAAAAAAACAGTTACATTTTCAACCCGAAAATACGATTTTTTAACAAAAAAGTTAATTTGCAAGAAAATAGTTCAATTTATTAACAAATTATCTAGAAAAGACAAATCGTCTAAAAAACAGTTTAATTTTCAGTTCGAAAATTTGAATTTTCATCGAAACTGATGAATCTATTTCGACCTCTAAATGAAAAATGGTCAAAAAGTTGAATGTTCTAAAAAAACCGCAACTCTCTAGTGTCATGCAGTGAAAATATTTTATAAAAATAATAATAAATTCTTGAAAAAATTATGTTTCTTAACTTGCATCAATTATTGTGTTACTATAATCGAAGATTGGAGAAAAGAGCAAAACATTTTGGAAAAAACTGCAACTTTGTAGTATTATTCTAAGGAAATATGATTATAAATAATGATGAATAGTTTTATCAATTATTTTTCTTCAACTCATTTAACTATTGCCTTGCTCTAACTAGAAAGTTCAAAATATGTTGAAAAAATCGAAAAAAAGCGCATTTTTCTAAATGTATCCTAAGAGGAAATTACTAAAAACAAGAATAAATTATTTAAACAATCCACGTGAACATCTCATTATCAGTAAAAAGTGATATTTCATGTATCAGGAATGTATTTTATTTAAAGAACTGCAAAAAATCATAATTACGCCAAGAACTCGTGAAACAAAATTTTTCATTCATGGAGTTAACGGGACCCTTAAAAACAAGCAAACTTCGTGGGGCTTGTAGAACCTTCAAATATCATTTTTTTTTCTCGACAAAAAAAAGCATTTTTTTATGTATATTTCAACAAATTTGTTAGCGCTATGTGTACGAAATAGAAGGAAATAAAATTTAGTGAATTTTTGGTCCATCCAACAACAATTTTAATTATGATAATTTCATCCAACTGTTCTGCTGTCAACACAGTATTTTCGTTCTGTGCTATTTGGCCTAAACAAATAGTAATGAGCAAATTATTTTTCTACTTAATTTAAAAATCCATTCAGAAATCCGAGACTTTGCAGACCAAAATCCTTTCGAAAAAGAAAAAATAGGGGTTTCTTCACAAAAATAGGGAAATAATAAGGGAATACTTTCCTTCAAATAAAATTAATATCTGTTCTTTGAATTTGAATTAGTTTAATTTTTTACTAACTCCAATCCGTGACTGAATTCTAGGCATGGATCCGTTGGAACTGATTCAAATCTAAAAAGTAGGTACTATACTGAATTCAATATGGAACTCTTCGAATATCTAAGATTTCAGGCCGAAATACATTTCATTTTCAACATAATAATACAATCTTCAAACAAAAAAAAGATTAATTTTCTTTCGAGAAATGTATTTTCAACGAAAGGTTTCAGTTTCTTAGAAAATAGTTGCATTTTTGAATAAATAGATTCTCAAGCCAAAAATACGAATTGTCTAACTTTAAGGCGAATGTTTGTAAAGAAATTAAACATTTAACAAACTAGTTGGATTTTTAACCAAATAGTTGAATCATCAATTGAAAGGGATATGTTTTTGAACAAGGATGGAATAGTTAAATTTCCAGTTACGGCCTTATAATAATGTATAAGAAAAAACTCACGTTCTACCGCAATTATCCCAAAGCTAGAGAAATTGAACATGCTTACCTGAAACGGATAAAATTATTTCAATTAGAAAACACATGGATATACAAGAATCAATTTTTAAGAAAGGAGTACAACTTGCAACCAAACAGTTCAATTTTCAGCCAATTAGTTTAGTTTTCTACTGGAATAATATAATTGTTAAACAAAAACGATGAATTTTCAACTAAATTGTTAAATTTTCAACTAAAAACTATAAATTTGCAACAAAAAATAGAACTGTTTGAGTTGAGGACCAAAAAATGAATTTTCAACTGAAAAAAACAAAATATCGACTGACACTTAAATTGTCAACCAAAGGAATGCATGTTCAATGCGTGAAATGAACTTTCAAAACCAACTATGACCCTTTTGGTTACATTTCTGTTTCTACACTTCAGCTGCATTAACCGAAGTTTGGTGAGACTGACGTTATAACAACGAAAGAAGAAATGAATAATTTCTCAACATAAGCGTTTTCTAATATTTTTCACTTTTCGAAATCTATTCAATCAAGTGATAAAATCGGTAGTTTTTCATTCTGATTATAAGCAATTTTCGTAGTTTAAATAAAAAATCGGTTATTTCCAACGAAGTTCCTATTCACACTGAAAATTCTTGGTCTACGCTCACCGTATCTTCATTAAAAAATGCTAACGTATCATTTTTCTTCTTGAAAAAATAATTTTTATCAGTTTTGACCTTGAAAATGATATTTTGAGGGATTTTCACGACTGTGTATGTAATGCTATTCTGTTCAATATTTCGCCTTTTGTGCAAAACAGCCGGCAAACAGCTTTCTTGCCGGCGCCAGCATTGTGGACTCCACCTTTATTATATTTATGCACAAGGATCCAGGAATGGCCCTCTTCGACGAAGAAGGTGTAGATCTAGGGACAGCGAGGATGCGTGAGGTTACTTCTTGTAAAAAAATGTACAAAATTCCTAAAGAATATATACAGTTAAATACAAATTGCTACTTGCTTCTTGTATCTTCTTATAGAAAAGTAAAAAAATTAAGAATAATCTAGAGGTTTCGACCATTAAAAAATTTTTATAACTTTTGATCAATATTTTTTTTACTTTGCTAGAAAAATCTAGAAGGTATCACAGTGAGCCTCCATCCGCATGAGACATTGAAAAGGGGTGGGGGTTTGAGCAACATTATTTCTAATAAAATTAAATTTAGAATTTAAAATTTAAAGATTTTTCGGGTTT
>CAKNXH010063465.1:30265-43936 GCA_932178445.1 Andricus quercusramuli | reverse complement strand
CGTGTGCTTCAAGTCTACGTGAACTAAGTAACGAGTCATCAAGTTGTGAACGAAGTTCTTCGGCTGAGACTTTCGGTCTTCATGTGAGTCTATTTCCGGGTAAAGTCCGCAGTGTTATACATCAGCAAAAAACAGTGCATAATAACAGTGATCGTGCATAATTTTCGCTACAATAATTGAATTACTTCCGAGTACATTCAAATCAATATGAGATAGAATTCCGTCGGTATTATACATTATAAACGGAGATCCAATCGACAAAAAAACTCTCTCCTTCCCTTTTAAGAAGAGAAGACTTCCAGTTCGGGAATGGTAGTGGCAGTGGACGTGAGTGAGATCGGGGGCTTTGATAATAGACGAATTAAACGAGGACATGAACATAGCGACAAACAAAATTAATTATGGAATGCACGGCATTGTACAATCACCAATTTTGACACGCAGAATATTAAGAGAAACTCTCGACGAATTCGAGACAAAACATAGAACAAAGTACCACGTTGGAAATAGCGAAGATGATTATCAACAAATAATTGATATCAGTAACTTATCTGAGCGAAACTTTTTCGGCAATTATACCAGGTCACGAATAGCTTATTAGTCACCAAGACATCTTTTCACATACTGACGTGAAATTATTAAATGAATGTAAACAGATTGATGATTATGAGATATCTGAAAGAAAACAACCCGTTTATAAATTAAAAGACACGAACAGTTGTGACTCTTCTTTACTCAAATGATATGCAGAAGTTAAATGTAACAAATCACCCTACTTATTACACAAAGAAAGACCGGATACATGATGATACGCACTAGCGAATTAGAAATCGATGCATTATGTTATAACGAATTAAAAATGCAAGTGTTTTGAATTACAAAAAAACACGTATTGTGTGCCGGAGCCGATACACGGCATCCCTATGAGAAGCTGTTGCGTACCCGCTCCTTAGCCCTTAATCTACATCTCTCGCACGAAATCTCGTTTTGTGTTGTTTTTCGGATTATTTTTTCGGGTGATTAAGTGTTTTATGGGGTTCGAAACTGGTGCCAGGATATTCTGATGGAGGATACGTCTTCTAATTCGCCTGCGAGTTCTCAGAGAAGCTCGGATACTACGACCCGGGAGCATCGTGATGTTGCGCAATATAGTGCAATTGAACGACGTCATTCGCTTTATGATGCCGACACCGACTCAAGCGAAGAGCAGGATACTCTTCCGGCAAAGAGACCTCGTTTCAAGAGTAATAGATCTCGTTACCGCGATTTACAGAATCAAATAAATGCATTAGCGGGCTTGGTTTCCCGAGAAGCTTCTGGTTCTCCAGAGCCGAGGTATGAGGGGAAGTGTCGGGCAACTACGTGTGAAAACGTGTGTGTGTCGCGACCGTGTTAAAATGAACTAGAGTTGTCTCAATGACAACGAAAATCCAATAAACATTGGCCCTTTAGAAAAAGGGAAAGCTAAGGTTTTCCTAGACCACTATCTGTCCTTTTTCTGAAGGTAATTAATTGTGAAATTAGCGACGGAACTCGGTGAGTACTTGGTATCGTTCCAATTTGTATTGTCTACATGCATATTTATATTAAAGTGACACTCCTAAATACAAGTTTCATTGTTTATTGTGAAAAATAACATCCCTTCACTGGAAAAGTATTCTCGGATGAGAACAATTAAATTACGTCCCACAAAAATAATTAACGAAGCCTGACATTAGACTTCGTTCAATTTGTGAAACCTCCGCAATCCATAGGATATGTTTAGTGAAAATGAAAACTTAGGAAAGTAAATACCAAAATAAATTATCGGGTTGTAACAAACTGATTTGTACTTCGGCGAATCTTCAAGACATTTCCAAGGACTTCAACTGGAACTTCAAGCTGGAGCCTTCAAGATCATCAAGAAAATTTTAAAACAACGTTTTCGTGTAGTGATTTCTCTCTTATTTTGTGTCTTAAATTATAATGTTCTGCGATTTTCAGTTGTGATAAGACGAAAGAGAAATAAGTTTTAAAATAAGAGTGCAAAATTTTGGATTATAACACAAGTAAGTCTAGCTTGAGCACTTGAAAATGTACAACTTGCGAAGTCAAGAGGGAGATGGAGATAGCGATTATCCATCCTCGTAAAAAATGATAAGTGTCAAAGGACCGATTATTGTACAGTCTCGGACTCAGAAACTTTTTAGAATCTCGGAGGTAACGTAACCTCACTTTCGTGATTGCGATGTGCGCGTTTGTGTTCGGCTATGCTGAAATTTTAAGTGTTTAGCTTACTTGTGTTTGTTCTTCGCTAACTTAATTGTGCCTCTGAATATCAACCACGACTACCAAAAATCAAAATTTTGGAAGTAGTACCGCGGAGGAACACCTATTGAAAGTAAGATAATGCGATTCAACAAAATAAGACCGACTTAAAAAGGCACTTCTTAAAACTCAATCATTTTAAATCTCGCTGAGCTGGTAGACGTCTAACTTTAAAAATCGGAAGTAAATTTCAAGATTTTATTCCTTAATAAAATCATAATCGACATTAAATTAATTCTTGTGAATAAATATAAATAGATAATTAATATAATTAATTATCAAACAACCTTTGTTATGAAAGGAGACTACGTTGAAAAATAAAAATGATTTCCCGACAAATGAAGTAGTTTTCATTTTTGCACGGACTTTTCAACACACCATCGTATAGCATGACATCATGAGTCTTGGTTGACATCATCACTTGGTTGACCTGGCTTTAATTGCGATAGGAGTGACCCTTACTGTTACAATATTTTTTAACGTTGCAGGGGCACTCTTAGAATTTGTCACTACTTTCCATTCCATAACAAATTGTTTCAATAATTTTGTGACCATTGGAATAAAAATTACAGTGAATCCTCTAGTTTATGCTCTCATTCTAAATTCGACTGTTTGGCCGCTTTGGGTTCATTTAGCCTGGTTAATAAGTTCATTAACTCATAAGTGACGTAACCTAAATTACCATTTTTTGTTACAAAATTAATCAAATATAGACTGTCACCGCATCCATTGTTCAAACTATGTAGTTTGAAAATTTATGTTAAGCTATTGGACATTATTTTAGCCAACTAACGAAAAATTTTTAAAATATTTTTTGGAAAAGTAAACAAATCATTAGTGGACAATTGAGAGAAAATATGGTCTTTAGTGTCATTTTTTTCGAAACAATAATAAAATAGTGTCATCGCTCAAAAAGAGTGTCCATAGTGTGGTGAGTCCGAGGCTTGATAGGAGCTTCAAAGTGGACAGAATGAATGAAGTCTTAGATTATTTATAGTTAATAATATTATATATTCGTACATATGTATAAATCATTTGATACATTCACACATACGTTCAAGTTTGGTCTCTAACTATTGATTACAAATAAATATTCCACTGAGCTTCTAAAGAGTCCAGAATGTTGAGAACTTTAAGTATTATGTGAATTATACTTGATTCTTGAAAATGCAAAAGCCTTTGTGTCATAAAATTTGTAAATGAAGTCTCATCTGTTCCTCGTGAGTAAAGAGAAATATTATGACCATTTCGGGGCCGAAGATAAAGTTATTATTGAATCGCCGAAGCCCAGGGAGGAGTCATGGGCTGGGGATTTTGCAGATAAGACATAACGACCGCCGAAATAGATAACATGAAGCTACTGAGGATTTGTTTTGTGTCGTCGCTTACCCTGGAGTTGGCAAAGCTTATGCAGGAACAAAACAATGCAACCCAAGCACACCATTTGAGACGCATCATCAGGCCGCACATGCTGAAGATCATTCCCAGGATGTTCATGTAATCTGGTGTCATGTCATCTCCTGGTTGAGCTTGAGTGTTGGTCACTGCTGGTTTGTAGCGAATCTCCTTTTCCGGACGACGAGGATCTGATGAGCTGTTCATCCTGAAACAAATCGAGACTTTACAGTCCAAAATTCTCTCAAAATAGGAGAAATAGGGTGATTTTTCACAAAAATGGGGGAATAAATTCTTTTAAGTAAATGTAATTCAGGCACAATCTTCCTAAGATTTCAAATGAAAAGATTAACCCGAAAAAAAAGAATTTTCTAACAAATGTTTAACAAAAAAGTTAAGTTTCCCAGCTAAAAAGACAAATGTTTTTGAAAACAATTAAACCTTTAGACCCAAAAAGATGAAATTTCAACAGAAAAGTTCATTTTCAATCAAAAATAATAATTTCATCCAACCGTTGCATTAATAACCAACTACAATAGTGGAACAAATTTTTACAAGAAAGTACAAAATTTCTAAAACTGTAATTTTTGGTTAAAACATGTACTTTTTTGTAAAAAATGCACAAAATTTAACAACAACAAAAGCTGAATACAAATAGCTAATTCTGTCTTGTATTTTCTTGTAGAAAAGTACAAAAAAATAGCAACAAAATACAAGTTTCTACAATTAAAAAATTTGTATAACTTTTTATTAATATTTTGTTTACTTTGTTATAAAAATCTACAAGATTAATTTGAAAAATTAAACGCTCTTATTCAATTCCAACTCCTATTCAAATGTTGTTTCAGTCTGACATATTCCATTTTTAACCCATTTCATTTGAATTTTTTAAATTATGGAAGACATTTTTTGGAATTTTCAGCAATATTTTACTTTTCATTTAAAATGAGCAATTCAGTTTTGAGAAGATCCAAACTTAATTTAAAACTGAAAAATATTTCGAAAAATAAAAAGTAAATTTAGATTTTTCGAGATTTCGAAATGTAATTTTGAAGCTTTTCATGGATAAAAAAAATTTCTCAACTGTGCTGGGAAAATTTTGAATGATTTTTTATTTTGAAAAATTAATTTTAAGAGAATATTTAAAAAGACTTTTAATCAGTTTGAAAGTTTTTAAATGAATATTCACTTTATAAGAAAAATACCTTTTTCTTTTTTTACGTCTGGGAAAATTTATAATTTAGAAATTTAGGATAGAACCTAAGGATGATGTTCTTTTTATTAGGTTCTATTCTAAATTTCTAAATTTTTAATGAATATAAAATTTGCATCAAACAATTTTTCTGTATTTTTTGGTAAAAAATTTTCCACCAGGGTATTTAAATTTCAAACAAAAGATATGAATCTTCAACAAAATAGTTGAATTTTGAACCAAAAAAAAAAGTTTTCAACTAAACGCTAGCATTTACAGCCCAATTGTTGAACTTTCAAGAAAAGAGACGAATTTGTAACAAAAAAGTTTAATTTTCAAGTAAATAGTTGAATTTTCGACATGAAAAGATGAATTTTCAAACCAAAAAGATGAATTTTCAACAAAAATAGTAGAAACTTCAACCAGAGATCAATTTTCAACTTAAATCATGAATCTTCAACCGAAAAAAAAAACTTTTTTTTAGCATAGTTCAACTTTTAAACTTTGCTGGGAAAGTTTAAAATGATTTTTTATTTTGAAAAATTAATTTTAAGAGAATATTTAACAAGATTTTAAAATTTTTTTGAATAATAAATTACATTTGAACCATTAGTGATTTTGAAAATAATAGAGTAAGTTTTAAATATATTTAGAAGTTTTGAAAAGATTTCAAAACATTTAAAACACAATGTAGATTTTTGAAGTTGTCGAACACAAAATTTATGATTTTTAAGCATTTTGAAAGGTTTTAAATTATTAAAAAACTTGCATCAAAAATCCTAGAAAAACTATCAATAATTTTCCTTTGAAAAATTAATTTTAAAAGAATACTCAATAAGATTTCCAAAATTTTCAGAAAAAAAATCTGGATGATTTTAAGGTAATTTTTTTACTTTTGCAAGATTTTTTGCAAGATTTTCCAAAAAGATTTGGGAAAGATCAAGTTCCAAGATAATAAAATTATTATCAGATTCATGGAAAATTTTTTTGATTTTTTTTTTCTAACAAATTTTTAATCAATTATTTAAAAAGATTTCAAAACAAATTTTAATATATAAATTAATGTTTCTAGCTTAAAATTGCTTAAAATGAAATAATTTAGAAAATTTGTACATTTTTTATGCATTCTTCAATTCTTAACATTGAAAATGATATCGTGGATTTTTTTTATATTTGAACTGTAAAATTTATGAAAGTGAAAAATTAAAATTCTGCAGTTTAACGAGTTTTAATTAAAATCCAAAAGGACGAATGTTCTATCAAACAATTTAACTTTAGACCAAAAGTTTAAATTTAAACTATTTGGTAAAAAGTCAATCTTTTTTAGTTCAGAATTCAAGTATTTTGTTGGAATTTTGTTTTGTTTTGTTATATTTAACTGTTTTTTATTTTTAATTAAAGTATTTTTTGATTTAAATATCAACTATTGCATTTTTTGTCAAAAATTAGTATTTCCAGGTTGAAAATACAACTGTTTTGTAGAAAATTCGTTTTCTTTTTATTGAAAATTAATTTTTTTAAATGAAAATTCAGTTATTTGGTTGAAAATTAGTATATTTTCTTTTCAAAAAATCGTCTTTTTGATAGAAAATTAATCCTCTTGATTTAAATTTCAACTATTTGGTAGAAAATATAAAGTATGTATTGTAGAGTTCAAAGATGCAGATTCACTTTCAAAAATATAAATCAACGTTATCATTGTTAATGCTCTAAATTAAACTATTTTGTAAAGAATTCATTTGTTTGGCTTGAATATTCAACTGTTTGTGGAAAATTCGCCCATTTGGCGTGAAATTTCAAAAAATTTGGTGCACAAAATATAACTATTCAATTTTTGATTGAAAATTTACGTTTTTAATCGAAAATTGATATTATTTATTCGAAATTTCAACTATTTGGTAGAAAATTGTTGTATTTCGTTGCAAATAAGTCTTTTTTGGAAGTAAATTATCCTTCTTGGTTGAAAATTAATTTTTTGTTGTTGAAAATGCATTTGTTTTGTTGAAAATAATTTCTTTTTGGTTGAGAATTCAACTATTTTGTTGAGAAGTAATCTTTTTTAGTTGAAAATGCAATTGCTTTGTTGAAAATAATTCGTTTTTGGTTGGGGATTCAACTATTTTGTTGAAAATTCCTCTTTTCTAGTTATATTAACTGTTTTTTATTTAAAATTAAAATATTCTTTTATTTAAATATCAATTGTTATATTTTTTGGTGAAAATTAGTATTTTCTGGTTGAATGTTCAACGATTTGGCTTAAGTTCGGCCGTTTTTTAGAAAAGTCGTTTTATTTTTTCTTCAAAAATAATTTTTTTGACTGTAAATGTAAAAATTACATTTTTTAATTAAAAGCTTACGTTTTCAATTTAAAATTGATATTTTTTAGTCGAAAATTTAACTATTTGGTAGAAAATTGATGTATCTTGTTGAAAATATGTCTTTTTTGGGAGAAAACTATTCTTCTCGGGTTGAAAATCTTTTTTTTTTTTTGTTTGAAAATGCATATTTTTTTCGGGATTTGTTTTTTTTTTTTATTTTATGCTGTTATTGATTTTAAATTTTTTTTGGTTAAATATCAACTGTTAAATTTTTTGTTAATAATTAGTATTTCCAGGTTTAGAATTCAAATTTGGTAGAAAATTGATGTATTTTGTTGGAAATGTATTTTTTGGGAAAAAATTATTCTTCTTGGTAGAAAATCAATCTTATTTGGTTGAAAATACAATTGCTTAGTTGAAAATAATTCTTTTTTGTGCGAGGATTCAACTATTCTGTAAATAATTCATTTGTTTGGCTTGAAAATTCAACCGTTTTTCGGTTGAAAATTGATCTTTTTTGGTTGAAAATGCAATTGTTTTGTTGAAAATAATTCGTTTTTGGTTGACAATTTAATTATGTTGTGGAAAATTAATCTTTTTTGGTTAAAAATGCAATTGTTTTGTTGAAAATAATTCGTTTTCGATCGAGAATTCAAGTATTTTGTTGAAAATTCCTCTTTTCTGGTTATATTCAACTGTTTTTTATTCAAAATTAAAACCTGTGGTTCAAATATCAAATGTTACATTTTTCGGTGAAAGTTACTATTTTTGAGTTGAAAATTCAACTATTTTGTAAAGAATTTATTTGGTTAGCTTGAAAATTCAACTGTTTTGTGGAAAATTCGTCTATTTGGCTTGAAAATTCAACAATTTCTCACTGAAAATGTAACTATTCAATTTTTGATTGAAACTTTATGTCTGTAATTGAAAATTGATATTTTTTAGTCGAAATTCCAAGTATTTTGTTGAAAATAAGCCTTTTTTGGGAGTCAATTATTGTTATTAGTTGACAATAAATCTTTGTTGATTAAAAATGGAAAAGTTTTTCATTGAAAATTGATATTTTGTAGTCGAAATTTCAACCATTTGGTAGAAAATTGATGTATTTCGTTACAAATAAGTCTTTTTTGGAAGTAAATTATACTTTTTCGTTGTAAATTAATCTATTTTGGTTGAAAATGCAATTGTTTTGTTGAAAATAATTAGTTTTTGGTTGAAGATTCAACTTTTTTGTTGGAAAATTCTGATTTCGTATTATAATCAACTGTTTTATGTTTTATTTAAAATTAAAATCTTTGGTTTAAATATCAAATGTATCATTTTTTACTGCAAATTAGTAATTTCAGGTTGAAAATTCAACTGTTTTGTACAGATTTCGATTTTTTCCTGGAAAAATCAACAATTTGACTTAAAAATTCAACATTTTGAACAGCCCCAAATCATTGAGGTAATTTTCAGCGAATTAGCGAAGTAATTCAAAAATATTTTTCAAGGAAAAGTAAATAAATAATGACACTTGCGAATAATTATGAGACAATAGTATTTTTAGTCTCATTGTTTTCGAAATATTAGCAAAATAGTGTCAATAGTGTGGTGAGTCCGAGGCCGATAATAATCCGATTTTTCCACGATTTTAGCTCTGTTGATTCCAATTTCGGACTAAATCACTAAATTCTAAATACATATTTTCATAATTTTCATAAATAATTTATATACTCTGAATTTTGACTTTCTATTTCGTGTTTATAGGTTAGTTGCAAACTTTCACTTTAAAAGCTTTTAAAGTGGCATAATTTGAAACTTTACGTTTTTAATTGAAAATTGATATTTTTTAGTCAAAATTTCAACTGTTTGGTAGAAAATTGATGTATTTTGTTTAAAATAAGTATTTTCTAAGAGAAAATGATCGTTTGGTTGAAAATTATTCTTTTTTGGTTAAAAATGCAATTCTTTTGTCAAAAATAATTATTTTTTGTTGAAGATTCAACTATTTTGAAAAAAGTTCGTCTTTTCTGGTTATATTCAACTGTTTTTGATTGAAAATTAAAATCTCTGGTTTAAATATCAACTGTTACATTTTCAACTGAAAATTAGTAATTTCAAGTTGAAAATACAACTATTTTGTAAATAATTCATTTGTTTCGCTTGAAAATTTAAGAATTTTGTAGAAAATTCAACAGTTTTGTGCAAAAAGTCGTCTATTTAGCTTGAAAATTCAATAGTTTGGAACTGAAAATGTAACTATTGATTTTTTTATTAAAACTAAGTTATTAATTAAAAATTGATATTTTTTAGTCGACATTTCAAATATTTTGTAGAAAATTGATGTACTTTGTTGAAAATAAGTCTTTTTGGGAGAAAATGATTCTTCTTGGTTGAAAATTAATCTTTTTTAGTTGAAAATGTAATTGTTTTGTTCAAAATAATTCGCTTTTGGTTGAGGATTCAAATGTTTTGTTGAAATTTCGTATTTTCTGGTTATATTTAACTGTTTTTTATTTAAAAGTAAAACCTTTGGTTGAAATATCAAATATTAGATTTTTTGGTGAAAAATACTATTTTTGGGTTGAAAATTCAACAATTTGGTACTGAAAATGTATCTATTCAATTTTTGATTTAAACTTTACGTTTTTAATTGAAAATTGATATTGTTTAGTCAAAATTTCAACTATTTGGTAGAAAATTGTTGTATTTCGTTGCAAATAAGTCTTTTTTGGAAGTAAATTATCCTTCTTCGTTGAAAATTAATTTTTTGTTGTTGAAAATGCATTTCTTTTGTTGAAAATAATTCTTTTTTGGTTGAGAATTCAACTATTTTTTTGAAAATTCCTCTTTTCTAGTTATATTCAACTGTTTTTTATTTAAAATTAAAATCTTTGTTTTAAATATCAAATGTAACATTTTTTGGTGAAAGTTACTATTTTCGGGTTGAAAATTTAACTGTTTTGTAAAGAATTAATTTGTTTGGCTTGCAAATTCAACAATTTTGTACTGAAAATGTAACTATTCAATTTTTGATTGAAACTTTACGTTTTTAATTGAAAATTGATATTTTCTATTCGAAATTTCAACTATTTGGTAGAAAATTGATGTATTTTGTTGAAAATGTCTTTTTTGAGAGAAAATTATTCTTCTTGATTGAAAATTAATCTTTTCTGGTTAAAAGTACAATTGCTTAGTTGAAAACAATTCTTTTTTGTGTGAGGATTCAACTATTCTGTACAGAATTAATTTGTTTGGCTTGAAAATTCAACCGTTTTGTGGAAAATTCGTCTATTTGGCTTGAAAATTCCACAATTTGGTACTGAAAATGTAACTATTGAATTTTTGATTAAAACTTTACGCTTTTAATGAAATAATGATATTTTTTCGAAATTCTAAGTATTTCGGTTGAAAATTAATCTTTTTTGGTTAAAAATGCAATTGTTTTGTTGAAAATAATTCATTTTTGGTTGAGGATTCAAATGTTTTGTTGAAAATTCGTATTTTCTGGTTATTTTCAACAGTTTTTTGTTTAAAATGAAAATCTTTGCTTCAAATATTACATTTTTTGGTGAAATTTAGTATTTTCGGGTTGAAAATTCAACTATTTTGTAAAGAATTCATTTGTTTGGCTTGAAAATTCAACTGTTTGTGGAAAATTCGCCTACTTGGCTTGAAATTTCAAAAATTTGGTACAGAAAATATAACTATTCAATTTTTGATTGAAAATTTACGTTTTTAATTGAAAATTGATATTTTTTATTCGAAATTTCAACTATTTCGTAGAAAATGGATGCATTTTGTTGAAAATATGTCTTTTTTGGGAGAAAATTATTCTTCTCGGTTTGAAAATCAATTTTTTTTGTTTGAAAATGCAACTGCATGTTTAAAAATTATTCTGTTTTAGTTTTAATTCTGTTTTTGAATTCAACAATTTTGTTGGGAATTCGTCTTTTTCGTTTATTTTTTGCTGTTATTGATTTTAAATCTTTTTTGGTTAAATATCAACTGTTAAATTTTTTGTTAATAATTATTATATCCAGGTTTAGAATTTAATTTTGTAGAAAATTCGCTTGTTTAGCGAATTTATTATTTATTTATTGTTGAAAATAAGTCTTTTTCAGGAGAAAATTATTCTTCTTGGTTGAAAATTAATTTTTTTTGTGGTAAAAATGCAATTGTTTTGATGAAAATAATACATTTTTGGATGAGGATTAAGTTATTTTGTTGAAAAATCGTCTTTTCTGGTTATATTCAACTGTTTTTTTATTTAAAATTAAAATCTTCTTTGGTTTAAATATCAAACGTTACATTTTTTAATGAAAGTTAGTATTTCCAGGTTGAAAATTCAACATTTTGGTAGAAAATTCATTTATTTTGTACAGATTTCGATTTTTTTCTGGAAAAATCAACAATTTGATAGAAAATTCAACCCCAAATCATTGAGACAATTTTCAGCGAATTAGCGAAGAAATTCAAAAATATTTTTCAAACAAAAGTAAATAAATAGTGGCAGGATCAGATAATTGTGAGAAAATAGTGTTTTTGTCTCATTTTTTTCGAAAAAGTAGCAAAATAGTGTTAATAGTGTCGTGAGTCCGAGGCCGACAATAATCCGATTTTTCCACGATTTTAGCTCTGTTGATTCAAATTTCGAACTAAATCACTAAATTCTAAATACATATTTTTCATAATTTTCTTAAATAATTTATATACTCTGAATTGTGACTTTCTATTTCGTGTTTATAGGTTAGTTGCAAACTTTCACTTTAAAACCTTTTAAAGTGACATAATAAGTCTCGAATATGAAAAATAACAATTTTTGGACTTACTTGTCGCACGAGATGTGAATATTTATAAATTTCGAACACTTTTCTTGGCAGACGAGGGTCAAATTTTCGAAAAAACGATTGTTAAATTCCGTTTTGTCACAGTCTTGTCATTTCATGATGACGTCACCAGGACACGTTACACGTGATCAGTGCTCCCAATCTTGCTCCCCAACCGCACTGCGCATGCGTCGCGCTGAATTTCCTATTGGCTGCATAGCGCGCGCTTATTTAAAATGTTTAAAATATGTAAATTAATTGTTTTAAACAAATAATAATTCGAAAATGCATAAAAATACATTTTTCATCGCAAAATATACTTTTGCAGTCATAAATATAAAAATTATTTGATTTCACTGTTGCAAACGCATTATTCCTTCGGACATCGAAGAAAGATTTCAGCAGTGAAATCAAGTTATTATTATATCTATGAACGCGAAAGTTTGTTTTGCAATGGAAAATGTATTTTATGCATTTTCCAATCATTATTTGTTTAAAACAATTAATTTGCATATTTTGAACATTTTAAATAAGCGCGCGCTCTGCAGCCAATCAGAAATTCAACACTGCACGTGATCGTTAATTTAAGGTTATGTTCACTTCACAGCTGTTCTTTCACGTGCAAACCGTGCACCAGGAAGATTCTAAAAAAACATTAAAATGTTTATTTATCTTCGGTAATAATAATTTCATGAGGATATTCATATTTATTGAAAAATGGAGGCAAATGATGTAAAAAATGCAATATTGTGCACGACTTGGGTAAAAAGAGGAGTCGCAGCAGCAGTACCTGATAAGGTTAGGTTTCTCGTAAATGTTTTTGAATTTCGAGTTTCGTTAAAGACACGAGTTTAAAGAGTAAACTTGATTTTTTATTTAATTTTTAGTGATTTTGTGAATTTTTTTTCCTAGGTGCAACTGAGCCCCGACGAATTGAGGAATATCATACAAAAAACGAAAGCAGAATTAGAGTAAGTCTTTTATTAAAATTGATATTTTTTAGTCGGAATTCCAAATGTTTTGTAGAAAATTGATGTACTTTGTTGCAAATAAGTCTTTTTTGGAAGTAAATTACTCTTCTTGGTTGAAAATTAATCTATTTTGGTTAAAAATGCAATTGTTTTGTTAAAAATAATTAGTTTTTGGTTGAAGATTCAACTATTTCTTTTTTTTTCTATTTTTTTCCTGTTTCTTGTTTTTTTTTTTTTTTATTTAAAATTAAAATCTTTGATTTGAATATCAAATGTTACATTTTTTGATGGAAGTTACTAGTTTCGGGTGGAAAATTCAACTATTTTCTGAAGAATTCATTTGTTTGGCTTGAAAATTCAACAATTTCGTAGAAAATTCATGTATTTCATTGCAAATAAGTATTTTTTTTAGAGTAAATTATTCTTATTGGTTGAAAATTGAACTTTTTTCATTAAAAAGGGAATTGTTTTGTTGAGAATCATTCTTTTTTGTTTGAGGATTTAACTATTTTGTTGAAAATTAATCTTTTTTGTTTAAAAATGTAATTATTTTGTTGAAAATAATTAGTTTTTAGTTGAGAATTTAACTATTTTGTTAAAAATTCGTCTCTTATAGTTATATTCAACTGGTTTTTATTCAAAATTAAAATCTTCTTTGGTTTAAATATTAGATATTA
>CAKNXH010063465.1:1336-30255 GCA_932178445.1 Andricus quercusramuli | reverse complement strand
ATTAAAATCTTCTTTGGTTTAAATATTAGATATTACATTTTTCACTGGAAATTAGTAATTTCAGATTCACTATTTTGTACAGAATTCATTTCTTTGGCTTGAAAATTCAACAATTTGATAGAAAATTCAACTGTTTTTTGGAAAACATATCTAATTTATTGAGAATTCATCTTTTTGTTTAAAAATTTAACTATCTGGTTGAAAGTGCAGTTGTTCTGTTAAAAAACTCACCCTTTTGGCTTGAAAATTCAACAATTTGGTACTGAAAATGTAATTATTCAATTTTTTACTGAAACTTTACGTTTTTCAATGAAAATTTATATTTTTTAGTCAAGATTTAAACTATTTAGTAGAAAATTGACGTATTTTGTTGAAAATAAGTCATTTTTGGGAGAAAATGATTCTTCTCGGTTGAAAATTAATCTTTTTTGGTCAAAAATGGAATTGTTTTATTGAAAATAATTCGGTTTTGGTTGATGATTCAACTATTTTACTGGAAATTTCTCTTTTCATGTTATATTCAACTGTTTTTTTATGCAAAATTAGAATCTCTAGTTTAAATATCAAATGTTACATTTTTGATGAAAGTTAATATTTTCGGGTTGAAAATTGAACTATTTTTGAAGAATTCATTTGTTTGGCTTGAAAATTCAACAATTTGGTACTGAAAATGTAATTATTCAATTTTTGATTGAAAGGTTACTTTTTTAAATGAAAATTGATATTTTTTAGTCGAAAATTAAACTATTTGGTAGAAAATTGCTGTATTTTCTTGAAAATAAGGCTTTTCCGAAAGAAAATTATTCTTCATGATTTAAAATATATATTTTTTATTTAAATGCAATGTTGTAGTTGAAAATAATTCGTTTTTGGGTTAGGAATCAACTCCTTGTTGAAAATTCCTCTTTTTTGGTTAAAAATGAAATTGTTTTGTTGAAAATATTTCTTTTTTGGTTGAGGATTCAACTACTTTTTTGAAAATTCCTCTTTTCTGGTTATATTCTGGTTATATCTTAACCAAGGAGATTAATTTTCTACCAAAAAATATTAATTTTCAGGCAAATATTTAAATATTGATATCAATTTCTTGTTGTTGAATGTTCAGGAAATGTAATTAATTTTCAAACATGAAAGAAGAAATTTTCCACAAAATAGAAAAATGTAATAGTTGATATTTCAGTCAAAATAGATTTTTATTTTAACCAAAAAACGATTAATCACTTCTTTCTAATCACTTTCGAAACTGAAAACATTTAATCAGTTTCTTATAAATTAAATTAAAATTAAAATTTATAAATCCAAAAATATTTTAATTTCAAGCAAAACACAGTTGAATTCTACCAAAAAAGAGGAATTTTCATTCAAATATTTGAATCGGCAACCAAAACAGATTAATTTTCAACCAGAAGATTAATTTTCTATAAAAAAATATTAATGTTTAACAAAATACATGAATTATAAACCAAATATTTGAATTTCTAAAGGACTTTTCAATATAATAGTTAAAATTTCAACAAAAGAAATGAATTTTCAACCAAAAAGATGAATAAGTCACCAAGAAGATTAATAATCTACAACAAAATACAATTTTTCGACAAAAAAAATTAATTTTCCACAAAAAAAAAATAATTTTTAACCAAAAAGGTAAATTTTCAACCAAGAAGATTAATTTTCTACCGAAAAATATATTAATTTTCAACAAGATACATAAATTTTCAACCAAATATTTCAATATTGATTACAACTTTTTTATAGTTGAATTTTTAATTAAAATAATTGATTTTCAACACAGTTGAATTCAACCAAAAAAGACGACTATTTAATAAAATAGTTGAATCCTCAACCAAAAAAGATTAATTTTCAACCAAGAAGATTAATTTTCTACTAAAAAAATATTAATTTTTAACAAAATTCTTAAATCTTAAAGAAAATATTTGAATCCCTGAAAAATTTCTGAACCAAGAAGATTAATAATCTACAACAAAATACAATTTTTCAAGCAAGAAGATTAATTTTCTACCAAAAAATATTAATTTTTAACAAAATAAATAACTTTTCAACCAAATATTTCAATACTGATTGAAAAACTTTCTTTATCTTCAGTTATAACATTAATTTTCAACCAGGAAAGAAGGAATTTTCAAAATATTAGTTTAGTTTACAACCAAAGTGATAAATATTCATTAAATAATATGTATTCTGAACAAAAAAATGTGATCTTTGATATTTAAAAAAAAGAAATTTTAATCTTAAACCCAAAATAGTTGAATTCAACCAAAACGGATTTAATTTTTAACCAGAAAGATGAATTTTCAACCAAGAAGATTATTCTTCTGTCAAAAAATATTAACTTTTAACAAAATACGTAAATCTTGAACCAATATTTGAATTTCTGTCCACCAAAAATATTAATTTTCAACCAAGAAGAATAATTTTCTACCAAAAAATATTAATTTTTAACAAAATCCATAAATTTTCAACCACGAAAGAAGGAATTTTCAATAAAATAGTTTAACTTACATTAATTTATACAATAAAATTTGTTTTCAAATCTTTTTAAATTTTTTATTAAAATTTTGGTTGAAAAATAGCATTTTAAAATTTTCCAGGAATCTAATAATAATTTTATTATCTTGGAACTCGAACTTTGCCCAAATTTTTTGGAAAATCTTGCAAAAGTAAACAAAATTACCTTAAAATCATCAGAGATTCTTTTTTGAAATTTTTTTAAATCTTATTAAATATTCTTTTAGAATTCATTCTTAAAAAAAATATTGTTAGTTTTTCTAGGAAAATTCAACTGTTTTTTATTTATCTTTTTGATTTATAAATTCATCAGCTTTGGTAGGAATTTCTTTTTTTTTTAATGAAAATGCAACTTTTTGATTGAAAATTATTCTTCTTTGCTTGAGTATTCCACTATTTTATTTGAAAGATCTCGTTGAATAACTTTGTTAAGAAATAATTTTTTTTTAAGAGTTATATTTTTAGTTGAAAATTCATCCCTTTGGTTGAAAGTTTAACTAATTTACGGGAAATTAATCTTTTCCAATTGAAAATTTAACTACTTGGGTGAAAATTAAACTACATTGTTAAAAATTTATTTTTTTTATTGAAGGCTCATGCCTTTGGTTAAAAATTTGACTGTTCAGCGGAAATAATTCTTTTTTGGTTCAAAATTAATTTTTTAACTGAAAATGTAACTCTTCCATTTTTTTAAGATTGATCTTTTTTAGTTGGAAGTTCTCCTTTTTTGGTAAAAAAAAATTGCTTGCTTTAAAATTTCATTTTCGTTGGGTAAAAATGCATCAGTTTCGTGGAAAAATAATTTTTTGCTAAATAGTTGATATTTCAATTAAATCAGTTTCTTATAAATTAAATTAAAATTAAAATTTATAAACAACTGTTTTAATTATAATTCAGTTAAATAATTAATTTTAACACCCTACGTCTAGTGATCTTGAGGATGATTCTGAAAATGAGGACAACCCCTCTTCATCAAAAAGAAAAGAGAAAGGTGACAAAAAAGGTGGTAAATCTAAAAAAGAAAAGGATAATTCGATGGAAGAAGTAGAAGATGTTAAAATTAAAATTGATGGAGACGAGTACAATTTTGATAACTACGATGACGAGTGTGAGCAAACTTATCTATTATTAATTGATGAAAGTTTGAGTTCCAAATCTTGAGAATTTATTTAATTAGTTTTTTATTTAATAATATATTATTATTATAATCAATAAAAAAATTATATTTTATTTTTATTAATTAATTAATTAATTATTTTACAGCCGGAGATATCCACTGCCATATCAATAACATTGCTGATTTTGATGAAGATCCTTTAGTGACAGTCAAGGATGATGAGGATAATGACTCGGAGAAAGAGGATGACATTATCAAACCTACTGACAATCTTGTTTTAGTAGGTCATGTCGAAGGAGACGCTAGCATTTTGGAAATATATGGTAAATTTGAAGTATTTAAAAAATTATTCAAGAGGTATTATTATTTTCGGTTGAAAGATTAGAACAGTTAAAATGTCAGAAAAATAAAGGTGCAACAAAAAAAAAGGAATTTAAACAAATATATATTTTCTTTTCATAACAAAAAAATATATATTTTTTAACCAAAAACAGAAGAATTAAATTTTCAGTTGAGACAATCAATCTAGAAAAAATGAATTCTCAAGAAAATAATTCAATAAAAAAGGTAAATTTACAAACGAGAAATAGAATAGTTCAATTTTCAGTTGAAAAAGTAAATTTAAAGAAAAAAAAGATTTCAGCAAAATTAATTAATTTTCAACTAAAAAGAAACGAATTTTCAACCAAAGAAATGAATTTTTTAATAAAACGATGAATCTTCAACCAAGAATATGAATTTTTAACCTTTAACTCATTTCCAACAAAGTGCATGAACTAAAATGTTAATTTGAATAGTTAAAATGTCAGAAAAATAAATGTTCAACCAAAAAAAGCGAATTTTCAACAAAATATATATATTTTTTAAAAATATTTTTTGACCAAAAATAGAAGAATTAAATTTTCTACTAAAAAGAAACAAGTTTTCAACTAAAGAAATGAATTTTTAATCACAATTATGAATTTTCAACCAAAAACATGAAATTGTGTCCAAATGGTGGATTTTTCAGTCCAAAATTCAAAAGATAATTTTTCTATCAACAAAAAAACTAACTTTCAACTAAATTGTTTTTTTTTTCAATGAGAGTAATGAATTCTTAACAATAAAAAGTAGTTAAATTTCATACTATTCAGATCATTTTTCAACAAAAAAGATTTGATTTCTATCAAAAAAGGTAACTTTTCCACAAAAAATGGAATATTTAAAGTGTTAAGTGAATATTAAATGTATTTAAATATTAAAAATTAAACAATTTCAAGCCGAATTATTTAAAATAGAAACTTTACAATTTTAATTGTTCTATTCAACAAATTTGTTTAATGTAAGTGAAATTATTGAATTTTAATGCATAAATAACAATTGAATTTTGGAAAAATTTCAGTTCGTTTAAGAGATTTTTACCAATTTTTAGCTCAGTTTTGAGAAGATCTAAACTTAATTTAAAACTAAAAAAGATTTCGAAAAATAAAAAGTAAAATTAGATTTTTGAAGATTTCGAAATAAATTTATGAAGTTTTTTATTGATCTTGAGAGATTTTAAGAAAATAAAAAAAAAATCTTAACTTGTCTGGGAAAATTTAAAATGATTTTTTATTTGGAAAAATTAATGTTAGAGATTACTTAAAAAGATTTTTAAAAATGTTTGAATAATAAATTACAATTGAACTAATAATTTGGAAAATAATCGAGTAAGTTTAAAATATATTTAGAAGTTTTGAAGATATTTCAAAATAATTTGAAACGTGAACAGATTTCAAAACAATGAAAGCACAATGTAGATTTTTGAAGATCTCTAACACAAAATTGATCACCTTTTAAGAATTTTGAAAGGTTTTAAATGATTAAAAAATTTGTGTCAAAATTCCCAGAAAAACTAACAATATTTTTTTTCAAGAATGAATTCTAAAAGAATATTTAATAAGATTTCCAAAATTTTCAAAAAAGAATTTCTGATGATTTTAAGGTAATTTTTTTTACTTTTGCAAGATTTTCAAAAAAATTTGGGCAAAGTTCGAGTTTCAAGATAATAAAATTATTACTAGATTCCTGGAAAATTTTTAAATGATATTTTTCAAAAAAACTTTTAATCAAAAATTTAAAAAGATTTAAAAACAAATTTTAGTGTATAAATTAATGTAAGTTAAACTATTTTATTGAAAATTCCTTCTTTCGTGGTTGAAAATTTATGTATTTTGTTAAAAATGAATATTTTTTGGTAGAAAATTAATCTTCTTGGTTGAAAATTTATATTTTTGGTGGACAGACATTCAAATATTTGGTTCAAGATTTACGTATTTTGTTAAAAGTTAATATTTTTGACAGAAGAATAATCTTCTTGGTTCAAAATTCATCTTTCTGGTTGAAAATTTATCTATTTTTTTGTTAAAAATGTATCCATTTGGTTGACAGTTCATTTTTTGTGGTTGAAAAATTGTGTTTTTTGTAGAATATTAATCTTCTTGGTGACTAAATTAGTAGAAATTGCCGCTTTTTTGGTTAAAAATCACAACTGTTCGGTTGAAGATTAAATCCGTTTTGGTTGAATTCAACTATTTTGGGTTTAAGATTGAAATCTCTTTTTTTTTTAAATATCAACGATCACATTTTTTTGTTCAGAATACATATTATTTAACGAATATTTATCACTTTGGTTGTAAACTAAACTAATTTTTTGAAAATTCCTTCTTTCCTGGTTGAAAATTAATGTTATAACTGAAGATAAAGAAAGTTTTTCAATCAGTATTGAAATATTTGGTTGAAAAGTTATTTATTTTGTTAAAAAATAATATTTTTTGGTAGAAAATTAATCTTCTTGCTTGAAAAATTGTATTTTGTTGTAGATTATTAATCTTCTTGGTTCAGAAATTTTTCAGGGATTCAAATATTTTCTTTAAGATTTATGAATTTTGTTAAAAATTAATATTTTTTAGTAGAAAATTAATCTTCTTGGTTGAAAATTAATCTTTTTTGGTTGAGGATTCAACTATTTTATTAAATAGTCGTCTTTTTTGGTTGAATTCAACTGTGTTGAAAATCAATTATTTTAATTAAAAATTCAACTATAAAAAAGTTGTAATCAATATTGAAATATTTGGTTGAAAATGTATGTATCGTGTTAAAAATTAATATTTTTTGGTACAAAATTAATCTTCTTGGTTGAAAATTTACCTTTTTGGTTAAAAATTATTTTTTTTTTAGAAAATTAATTTTTTTGGTTGAAAAATTGTGTTTTGTTGTAGATTATTAATCTTCTTGGTGACTGATTCATCTTTTTTTGGTTGAAAATTGGTTGAAAATTCATTTTTTTTTGTTTAAATTTTAACTATTATATTGAAAAGTCCTTCAGAAATTCAAATATTTGGTTTATGATTCATGTATTTTGTTAAAAATTAATATCTTTTGATAGAAAATTAATCTTCTGGTTGAAAATTAATCTGTTTTGGTTGAAGATTCAAATATTTTAATGAAAATGCCTCTTTTTTGGTAGAATTCAACTGTGTTTGGTTTAAAATTAAGGTCTTTTTTTATTGAAATATCAACTATTACATTTCTCGTTGAGAATGCATCTTTTTTTAACGAATATTTATCACTTTGATTTTAAATTAAACGATTTTATTGAACATTTCTTCTTTCGTAGTTGAAAATCAATTATTTTAACTAAAAATTCAACTATAAAAAATGTGTAATCAATATTGAAATATTTGGTTGAAAATGTATGTATCTTGTTAAAAATTAATATATTTTTCGGTAGAAAATTAATCTTCTTGGTTGAAAATTTACCTTTTGGGTTAAAAATTATTTTTTTTGTAGAAAATTAATTTTTTTGGTTGAAAAATGGTGTTTTTTTGTAGATCATTAATCTTCTTGGTGACTAATTCATATTTTTTGTTGAAAATTCATCTCTCTGGTTGAATGTTTAACTATTAGATTGGAAATTCCTTTAGAAATTCAAATATTTGGTTCAAGGTTTATGTATTTTGTTAAAAAGTTTTTTTTTACAGAAGAATAATTTTCTTGGTTGGAAATTTATCTTTTTTGTTAAAAATTTATCGATTTGGTTGACAATTCATTTTTTGTGATTGAAAAATTGTGTTCTGTTGTAGAATATTAATCTTCTTGGCGACTTAGTTAGTAGAATTTGCCTCTTTTTTGGTTAAAAATTACAATTGTTTGGTTGAAAATTAATCTGTTGAAAATTCCTTCTTTCCTGGTTGAAAATTAATTTTGTAAACTAAAGATAAAAAAAAGTTTTTTCAATCAATATTGAAATATTTGGTCGAAAATTTATGTATTTTATTAAAAATCATTATTTTTTGGTTGAAAATTAATCCCCTTGCTTGAAAATTTATGTTTTTGTTCGAAAATTTATCTTTTTGGTTGAAAATTAATTTCTTTAGTTTATATTTTATCTATTAGATTGAAAATTCCTGTAGAAATTCAAATATTTGGTTTAAGATTTGTGATTTTTTTTTAAATTTATATTTTTTAGTTGAAAATTAATCTTCTTGGTGGAAAATTAATCTGTTTCGGTTGAGGATTCAAACATTTTATTGAAATTTTTTTTTTTTGTTGAATTCAACTATTTTTTGTTTAAAATATTTTCTAGTAGAAAATTAATCTTCTTGGTGAAAAATTTATCTTTTTGTTTGAAATTTGATATTGTTGTGTAAAATTTTGTCTTTTTGATTAAAAATTCATTTTTGTTTTTTGTTAAAAATTGCGTTGTCTTGTAAAATACTAATTTTCTTGATCTAATTTATCTTTTTGGTTGAAAATTCATTCCTTTGGTTGAAATTTCAATTATTAGATTGAAAATTCGTTTAAAAATTGATTATTTAGTTGAAAATTTATGTTTTTTTCATTAAAAATTAATATTTTTCGTTCGAAAATTAATCTTCTTGGTTTTCATTGAAAATTCATCTTTTTTCATCAAAGGTTCATCACTTTGGTCGAAAATTTAACTATTTTGTTGAAAATTATTTCTTTCGTACTTGAAAATTTATTGTTTTAACTGAAACTTCAAATAAAAAAATTAAATATTAAAATATTTGGTGGAAAATTTATGTATTTTGTTAAAAAATTAATATCATTCGCTAGAAAATCTTATTGGATGAACATGCATCTTTTTGATTGAAAATGTAACTAATTCGTTGAAAAACTATTTTCTTTTGCTAAACATTATTTTTGTACTGAAAATTCCTTTTTTCTTGGTTGAAAATTTATTATAAATTAATATTGTTTGGTAGAAAATTAATCTTTTTGGTTTAAATTTGATCTTTTTGTTTTAAAATTTAATTATTTCGTTGAAAATCTATTTTATCAGGCTAAAATTCTCTTTTTACTGAAAATTCCTTTTTTCTTGGTTGATAATTTATTGTTTCAACTGAAAATTTAAATAAAAAATATTCAGTACTCAAATATTTAGTTGAAAATTTATGCATGTTCTTAAAAAATAATATTTTTTGGTAGAAAAATAATCTTGAGAGAATTCCTTTAAAAATGTCAATACTTTTTTGAAAATGGATGTATTTTATTCTAAATATATATTGTTGTTCATTTGCCGAAATATATTGTGTATGTTTTATTTACTTTAAATAATGTCTATTTCTTTTTAAATTAAGATTTTATGGAATTATTATCTTAGTTACTGTAATTTCTAAATTATAAAATTAAGGACGTGAAAAAGTAACTTTTTAGGTAATTTGAAGTTACTTTAACAAGTTATTCAAACAAATTTCAGTACATAATGAAGAAGAAGGATCCTTTTATTGCCATCATGATATTTTGTTACCCTCGCAGCCGCTCTGTCTAGAGTGGCTCAATTTTGACCCTTCAGATGCCGCACCAGGTAAAAATAAATGTTTACTTCTCATAAATATTATTTTATAATTCGTTTTCATAGGATAAAAAAAGTATGCTTCTTGTAGGTAATTTGTGTGCCATTGGTGACTTTACACCAATAATTAAGGTATGGGATCTGGATATTGTTGACTGTTTGGAACCAGCCTTTAAATTGGGGCGCAAGCAGAATAAAAAGAAAAAAATCAAACGAATTGGTCACAAGAATTCTGTTTTAGATTTGTCCTGGAACCCCAATTATACGTAAGTAATTTTGAGTTGGAAATACAATTTTCATTTACATTTCTGGTTTTTATATAATTGATCCTGAGGATCAATTGATTTGAAATATTTTAAATTCTTTTTTTTAATTCCTTGGCATATTCAAGAGGTTTAAAAAATTTCAAAAGATTTTAAACGATTTTAAGTATTTTAGGCTATTTTAAACGATTACAAAGAAATTTTTAATTGATTTCAAAGGATTTGAAATATTTGAGGAAATTTAGGAAATTTTAAACAATTCCCAGATTTGTTTATTTATTTCAATAGTTAAGGAGATTTTAAAGACGGAAATATTTTAGGATATTTTAAAAAATGTCGAGGCATTTTCAAGAGATTTCCAAGGGTTCTTATAAAATTTCCGTGGATTTCAATGATTTTAGCGGATTTTAAAAGCACTTAAGGTATTTCAATACATTTGTTAGGATTTTAAGAAGTATCATCAGGTTTTATGCATTTTCACGGTTTTTCCTCAAATATAATGGATTTCGAAGAATTTATTCACAAGAAGTGAGAGATTTCGTAGGGTTTCAAAAATTTTAAGAGATTTTCAAATATTTTTTGCATATCATTTTGAATTCTTCTAAATTCACTCAGTTCTACTCAGTTCAATGGATTTTTTAAAAGTTTTTGTTTAATTCATCTTGAATTCTTTAAAATTCACCTTAAATTCTTAGGCTTTTCATCAGATTCTTTTGAATTCCATTGAATTCTTCTCATTTCACTTAAATTCATCTAAATTTTCACATTTATTTACTAAATCAATGGCATTCATTCGATTTTTAAATTATTTCCAATTCATTTGAATTCATGTTTGGTTTTAAATTAGTAATGTTTCAAAGTTTTGAAGAGATTTTCAAATATTTTGTGCAATTTATTTGGAATTCGCCCTAAATTCGTATTAATTTATCCTGAATTTTTTTTTTAATTCTTCTGAAATCGCTCAATTCTACTCAATTCAATGGATTTTTAAAAATTCTTTGGCACTTTATCGAATTCTCTTGAATTTTTCTAATTTCATTTCAAACTTACTCAATTTTTTCGTATTTTTGAATTGTTTTTAATTCACTTGATTGCTTTTAAATTAAGTTTGATTTTTCATTGAAAATTCATCTAAATTCACTCAATTTTTTCAAACATCAATGGAATTTTTTTGATTTTTTAAATTATTTTCAATTCATTTGAATTCATTTTTGCTTATAAATTAGTAGAGTTTCAAAGATTTGAAGAGATTTTCAACTATTTTTTGCAATTTATTTGGAATTCGCCCTGAATTTGTATTAATTCATCCTGAATTCTTTTGAATTTTTTTAAAATCACTCAATTCTACTAAATTCAATGGATTTTTAAAAAGTTTTTGTTTAATTCATCTTGAATTCTTTAAAACTCACCTGAAATTCTTAGGCTTTTCATCAGATTCTTTTGAATTCTCTCTAATTTTTCTAAATTCATTTTAAACTTACTCAATGATTTTTTTCATATTTTTGAATTGTTTTCAATTCACTTGATTGCTTTTCAAATTTAGTTCGATTTTTCATGAATTTTATCGAATTCTTCTCATTTTCCTTAAATTCATCTAAATTTTTACTGAAATCTATCGAATTTTTTTCGATTATTTAAATTATTTCCAATTCACTTGAATTCATTTTTGGTTACAAATTAGTAAAGTTTCAAAGTTTTGAAGAGATTTTCAAATATTTTGTGCAATTCGTTTAGAATTCGCCCTGAATTCGTATTAATTTATCCTGCATTTTTTTTAATTTTTCTGAAATCGCTCAATTCTACTCAATTCAATGGATTTTAAAAAAGTTTTTGTATAATTCATCTTGATGTCTTTAAAACTCTCCTTAAATTCTTCCGCATTTTATCGAATTCTCTTCAATTTTGCTAATTTCATTTCAAACTTACTCAATGAATTTTTTTGTATTTTTGAATTGTTCTTAATTCACTTGATTGCTTTTAAATTAAGTTTGATTTTTCATTGAAAATTCATCTAAATTCACTCAATTTTTTCAAACATCAATGGAATTTTTTTGATTTTTTAAATTATTTTCAATTCATTTGAATTCATTTTTGCTTATAAATTATTAGGGTTTCAAAGATTTGAAGAGATTTTCAACTATTTTTGGCTATTCATTTGAAATTTGCCCTGAATTCGTATTAATTCATCCTGAATTCTTTTGAATTTTTTTTAAATCACTCAATTCTACTGAATTCAATGGATTTTTAAAAAGTTTTTCTTTAATTGATCTTAAAGTCTTTAAAAGTGACCTGAAATTCTTAGGCTTTTCATCAGATTCTTTTGAATTCTCTCTAATTTTTCTAAATTCATTTTAAACTTACTCAATGATTTTTTTCATATTTTTTAATTGTTTTCAATTCACTTGATTGCTTTTCAAATTTAATTTGATTTTTCATGAATTTTTATAAATATTTTTTGTAATTCGTTTAGAATTCGCCCTGAATTCCTATTAATTTATCCTGAATTCTCCTAAAATCACTCAATTCTACTTCATTCAATGTATTTTTAAAAAGTTATTGTTTACTTCATCTTGAAGTCTTGAAAACTCACCTTAAATTCCTAGGCATTTTATCGAATTCTTCTGAATTCTCTTTAATTTTTTTCAATTCATTTCAAACTTACTCAATGAACTTTTCATATTTTTGAATTGTTTTCAATTCACTTGATCGCTTTTTTTAATTTAGTTTCATTTTCCATGAATTTCATCTTCTCATTTCCCTTAAATTCATCTAAATTCACTCAATTTTTACTGAAATCAACGGAATTTTTTCGATTTTTTAAATTATTTCCAAGTCATTTGAATTCATTTGAACTCATTTTTGGTTATAAATTGGTAGGGTTTCAAAAATTTGAAGAAATTTACAAATATTTTTTGCAATTCATTGGGAATTCGCCCTGAATTCGTATTAATTTATCCTGAATTCTTTTGAATTCCTTTGAAATTACTCAATTCTACTCGATTCAAAGGATTTTAAAAAAAATGTTGTTTAATTCATCTTAAATTCTTTAAAACTCACCTTAAATTCTTAGGCTTTTCATCAGATTCTTTTGAATTCTCTTTAATTTTTCTAAATTCATTTGAAACACACTCCATGAATTTTATCATATTTTTGAATTTTTTTCAATTCATTTATTGCTTTTTGAACTTAGCTTAATTTTGTATAAGGTTAATCGAAATCTTCTTATTTCCCTTAAATTCATCTAAATGCACTCAATTTTTGCAAACATCAATGGAATTTTTTCGATTTTTAAAATTATTTCCAATTCATTTGAATTCATTTTTGCTTATAAATTAGTAGGGCTTCAAAGATTTGAAGAGATTTTCAAATATTTTTTTCAATTCATTTTGAATTCGCCCTGAATTCCTATTAATTTATCCTGAATTCTTTGTTACTCACTAGACAAATTTTAATTATTGAATTATTGAATTGAAACAAAAAATATTGAATTATTATAATCTTATTGAATTCACTCAATTCTACTCAATTCAATGGATTTTTAAAAAGTTTTTGTTTCATTCATCTTTAAGTCTTTAAAACTCATTTTAAATTCTTAGGCAGTTCATCAAATTCTTTTGAATTTCATCGAATTTTCCTCGTTTACCTTAAATTCCTCTAAATTCATTCCAATTTTTAGGAAATCAGTGGAATTTTTATGTTTTTCAACATTTTTCTAATCCATCTGAATTCTTTTGAATTTTTTCGAAATCTTATGAATTTTTCCTGAATTTTAGACACGCATTAGCAAGTGGGTCTGTTGATCAGACAGTCTTGTTATGGGATCTGGAAAATGGCACACCTGTTACAAAATTGTCGATCTTCAGTGATGCAGTACAAGCGGTCAAGTGGCATCCGATTAACGCTCATCATTTGTTGACTGGTTCTATGGACAAGTGAGTCTCATCGATTTTATTTTTACTTTTTATTTTTTTTTTTATTTTTTTATTTTTTAGTTTAAATTTCAGATAAAAAATTAATTTTCAAATCAAAAACAATGATTTTTCAAGAAAATAGTTCAATTTTCAACCAAAGAGATGAATTTTCACCTAAAGTGAAGAATATTCATAAAAAAAAAACTTTTTAAACAAATTGTTGAATTTTGTACAACTGAGAGTAATTTTTAACCACAACCGATTTTAATTTTACATAATAGTTGACTTTTAAACTGCAAATTATACTTTTTAACAAAATCGTTTAATTTTCAACAAATTATACTAAATTTCAACCCAAAACAGGAATTTCGAAACAAGAAGATTATTTTTATGCCGAAAAATACGTATTTTCGGATATCAGTTGAATTTTCAACAGAAAAAGATACATTTGTAATCAAAAATGAAATATTGACATTTTCAAACTAAAAAAATTAATTTTTTTCAAAAAGAAAATTGAGTTTCAAAAATTTAGTTAGATTCTACAAGGAGATGAATTTTTAAGAAAAATTATGTACCTCCAGCAAAAAAAATGAATTTTTAACTTAGTTTAACTTTCAACCAAGAAGATTATTTTCTACCAAAAAAGACAAATTTCTTACAAAATACGTGTATTTTCAACCAAACAGTTGAATTTTTATATAGAAAAGATAAATTTATAAGAATAAATGGAATATTTAAATTTTCAGTTAAAAAAAAAAAAATGTTTATCAACAGAAAAAACTAATTTTCAGCGGAACAGTTCATTTTCTTCAAAATAGTTAAATCATCAATCAAAAAGATGAATTTTCTGCAAGAATTCTCCAAATTTCAAGAATTTTCTACCAAAATGCATGAATTTTCAAACAAATAGTTCCATTTTCAAGCAAGAAGATTACTTTCCTATTATAAAAGGCATATTTTCTACAAAATATGTGTCAACCAAGATGATTAATTTTCAAACAAAAATCTGCATTTTTTACCAAAAAAAGAGAAATTTCAACAAAATGCATGAATTTTCATCTAGGAAAGTCAAATTTTTAGCAAAAATGAAATAGTTAATTTTTCAGTAAAAAAATTATTTTTTACCCAAAAAGCGATTCAACCAAAAAGTTGATTATTCAAACAAAAATTTTAATTTTCCACCACAAAAAAAAATGAAATTTCAACAAAATACATGAATTTTCAACTAAGAAAGTCAAGTTTTCACCAAAAATGAAATAATTAAAAATATTTCAGACAAGTTTCAAGATGATAAAAAAAAATTAAGATTCCAACAACAAAAAAGTTCATCTTCAACCAAATAGTTGAACTTTCAAAAAAAAAAAAAATGAATTTCTAACGAAAGATGTCATAGTTGATATTCTTATTTTAAATAAAAAACATTTGAATTCATAAAAAAAGACAAATTTTCAACAAAATAGTTGAATCCTCCACCAAAAAAGATTATTTTTTAACCAGTTGTATTTTTCACCAAAAAATTAAATATTTTCCGAAAGAGATGAAGTTTGAACTAAAATGTTGAATCTTCAACCAAACAAGTGAATTTTTAACACAGTAGTTTTATTTTTAAGGAGGTAATTGAATTTTCAACCAAAAAAAGATGCACTCTCAACGAAAAATATAATAGTTGATCATTAAACTAAAAAGTATTTTTTTATTTTAAACCAAAAACGTTTGAATTTTTAATAAAATAGTTGAATCCTCAGCAAAAGATTTTAATTTTAAACCAAATATTTGCAATTTTAATAAAAAATATATGAAATTTCTACTATAAGAGGTGAATTTTTAAATTAAGACGAATTTTCAACAAAATTGTTGAATTTGCAACCAAAAAAGATTTTGCAGTCCAGAATAAAAAAAATTATAGGAAAATTATAAGTTGAAAGAAAAAATCATTTTTAATACAAAATAATAATTTCGAATGTATTTGACAATTTTACAATTTTGGAAATCTTTTTTTATGTTTTAACATCTTTTTAAATATTCTTTGAAAATTATTTTTCCCATCTAAAAAACCTTTCAAAATCTTTAAAAAACATAAAAATTTTATTTCGGAATCTTCAAAAAGCTATATTTTGTTTTAGGTTTTTTGAAATATTTTCAAATTTTAAATTATTTTTGAAATTTTTCAGGAACTTCTAAATATTTTTTTTTAATTATTCGAATTTTCTCTAAATTTTGAAAAAGTTCTGTATTTTTGTTTTAAATCTTCTAAAATCTACATTTTCTTTCAAATTTGTTGAAATCTTTTTAAGTTAGAAGTTATTTTTCTATTTTTTCAAACTTCTGAATATCTCTTAAACTTATTCGAACTTCCTCGAAAATTTTTGTAACCTTGCAAAATTGAAAAATTGTGCTTTACAATCTTCTACTTTCTTTTCCGAAATTTTAGGAAATCATTTGAAATGTTTTCAAATATTTTAAAATGTTTTTAAAAAGTCATTTTTTCAAAGTAAAAAATCAACTTAAATTTTCCTTGGAATCTTCAACATTTTATTTCAAAATACTCAAAAATAGACATTTTGTTTGAAAAATTTTGAAATAATTTCAAATTAATTTAGAATTTTTTCAAAACTTTGAAATATATTTTGAAGGGAATATATTTTTTGATTTGAATATATTATTCAAGAGCGTGCTTCAATTTGTTTTAAATTGTCATATAACATTAACTGAAAATTTAGCTGTTTTATTTTTGGTTGAAAATTCATTTTCTTAACTGAAAATTCAACTAATACAGTTAAATATTCCATCGATTTAGTTACAAATTAATTTCTTTTATTCAAAAGTCGTATTTTTTTGGAGAAAATTAATCTTCTTGGTGAAAAATGCACCTTCTTGGTTAAATATTTAACTGTTCAAAGATTCATAATTTCAGTTGAAAATTTCACTTTTGGGTCTAAAATTGATATTTTTTAGTTGGAAATCCAACTATTTGGTTGAAAATTCGTCCTTTTTGGATAAAAATTCAACTATTTCAGATAAAGATTCATCATTTTAGGTGAAAAATTATCTTTTTGGTTAAAATTTGTTGAAATTTTCGTTTTGTTTTTTCTTGAAAATTAATTTTTTCTATTCCATTTTTGGTTGAAATTTTTCTTTAAATTCAACATTTTGGTTGAAAAACGATATTTTTTATTTGAAAATTAATCTTTTTTGGTAGAAAAATAATCTTCTCGGTTAAAAATTCATAACTTCGGTTATAAATTTATTTATTCTGTTGGAAATTAATTTTTTAACTAAAAATTCAATTATTCTATTTTTGGTTGAAAATCCGCCTTTTTTTCGTTGAATTCAACTGTTTTTTAATGTAAGATAGAAATATTTTTTGCTTGACATACCAACTAATACACATTTTCGTTGTGAATTAAACTTTTTTGGATAAAAGTTCAACTGCTTGGTTGAAAATTAAATTATTTTGTTAAAAATTCAATTTTGGGTGAAGATTTGTAATTTTAATTGAAAATTCAACTATTTTGTTGAAGTTTCGTTTTTCTTTTCGTTAAACATTAACTTTTTTACTGTAAATTTAACTATTTCAGTTAAGACTGAAATTATTTTGTTGAAAATTCGTTTTTTTTGTTGGCAATCAATTTTTGTAACTAAAAATTTAACCATTCCAGTTGAATATTCCATCATTTTAGTTTAAAATTCATCTCTTAGGTTAAACATTAATTTTTTTAATTCAAAATTTAACTATTCAATTTTTGGTTTAAAATTTATCTTTTTAAGTTGAGAATTAATGCATTTTGTTGAAAATTCTTCTTTTTTGTTAGAAAATTAATCTTCTTTGTTGGAAATTCATCTTTTTGGTTGAAAATTCTTCACTTTGGTTGAAAATTTAACTACTTTGTGGAAAAATGTTTTTTTTTTTTTGTTGAAACAAAAAATTATGGGTTGAAAATTCATTTATTTCATATTTGGATGAAAATTATTTTTTTTTTAGTTAAAAATTCATGGATTTTGTTCAAACTTCGTATTTTTTGTTGACAGTTCATTACTTTGATTGCAAATTTAACTATTTTGTTGAAAATTGGTTTCTTTTTCTTGAAAATGTATGTTTTTAGTTAAAAATTTAACTATTCGGTTGAAAATTATGTTTGGAACAATCCTGAGATACCCGGAGAAAATCTGAAAATGTCAGAGAATTTTTTTTCAGGATTTGAGCAAATTATCAAATAAATTGTTAAGAAAATATTTGAATTTTGCATCATCAAAAAGATTCGTTTTTAAAGCGTCTTGTTTTTCAATGTTCTGAATTTCTGTTTATGATTCTTCAAAAAATGAATTGAAACCTTGTAAAAAAGCGAGAAAGGGGGAACATCGGGTCAAAATTTTTGATTAGGGGAAAAAGGGGATTATGTAAAGTAGTCTAGTAATGTTTTTATATTTTTTTTCAGATTCGTTAGGTTGTTCGACTTCAGGACAGAAGACAATTTTAAATATGTTTCCTGGGAAACTCCTGGAGAGGTGGAACGAGTATTGTGGAATCACTTTAATCCTCACATTTGCTTTGTTAGTATAACAAAATTTTAAAACTTTTTTTGCGGACCTATTTCAAAGTCTTAATTATTTTCGTACTTTACGGGGAGTTTTTCATTTATGAGATTATACGAATTGATTTTTTACTAATACTAGAAAACAAACATATGCGCGATTATTATTCTGTTTCACGCAATATTTAAATAAAAATATAAAATTAATATTAATACAAAATTTTTGTCTTCCATAGTATCTAATATCTAAAATAATAGAAATGAAAAGCCAGGACAATATTTTCGATAATTGATATTTGAAATGACGAATCTTCAACCAAACAGTGGCATTTTTAACCAAACAAGATGAATTTTCAACTAAGAAGATTAATTTTCTACTAAAAAATACCGATTTTCAGCAAAATACATAAATTTTGAGCCAAATAGTTATATTTTCAACCGAGACGATTAATTTTCTACTAAAATGAGGAATTTTCAACAAAATATGTAACCTTATAATCAAATAGTGGAATTATCAATCAAGAAGATCAATTTTCAAATTACATAAATGAAATAGTTAAATTTTAAAGTAAAAAAGAATAATTTTCAACCAAAAATGGAATAATCAAATATTCATTAGGAAAAAATTTATTTCCATTAAAAAACGAATTTTCTACCAAAAAAGATGAATTTTCCACAAATTACATAAATCTTCAACCAACTAGTTAAATTTTAAACTAAAAAAGATTAATTTCCAACAAAAAATGGAATAGTCAATTTTTCATTTGAAAAAATCAATTTCCACTAAAAAACAAATTTCCTACCAAAATAGATGAATTTTCAACAAATTACATCAATTTTCATCCAAATAGTTACATTTTTAAGCTAAAAAAAGATCAAATTTTAACCAAATAGTTGAGTTTTTAACCAAGAGGAATAATTCTCTACCAGAAAAGACGAATTTTCGACAATATACATACATTTCAAACCAAACAGTTGATTTTTAAGTGAAAAAGAACAATTTCCAACCAAAAATGGAAGTCAATTTTTAATTCGAAAAAAAAAATTAAGTTCCATTAAAAAACGAACTTTCTACTGAAAAAGATGAATTTTCCACAAATCACATAAATTTTCAACTAAAAAAGATTCATTTTGAACAAGAAATGCAATAGTCAAATTTCCATTTGAAAAAAATTAATTTCCATCAAAAAGCGAGTTTCCTACCAAAATAGATGAATTTTCAACAAATCACATAAATTTTCATCCAAATAGTTAAATTTTTAAACTAAAAAAAATCAATTTTCAACCAAGAATAGAGTAGTAAAATTTTCATTGAAAAAAAAATTCCATTAAAAAACGCATTTCCTACAAAAAAAGATGAATTTTTAACCAAACAGTTAAATTTTTAAACCAAAAAGGAATAATTTTTAACCAAAAATGGAATTGTAAAATTTTCATTAAAAAAAATAATTTTCATTACAAAAACGAATTTCCTACAAAACTGTTGAATTTTTTACAAAAAAAAAAAACTTTCAACAAATTACATAAATTTGCAACCAAATAGTTAAATTTTCAAACTAAAAATATTAAATTTTAACTGGAAAACATAAATTTTTAACAAAAAATGGAATAGTATAATTTAAAAAAATTTATTTTCAACGAAACATGAAATGAATTTTTATCAAAATAGTGAAATTTTCAATCAAAAATATGTACCTTAACTAAAAAAAAAATAATAATTTTCATTACAAAAAAAAAAATTTCAATCAAGGAAATTAATTTTCAAACCAAAATTTTTTAAATTTTCTACCTCAAAAGAATTATTTTGTTAATTTTAATAGTTAAATTTTCAACTAAAGAAATGAATTTTCAACCAGAAAGGTCAAATAAATAAATGTTCAACTGAAGAGGATAACTCTAAAACAAAACATTTAATAGTTAAATTTCAGTAAAAAAAAATCATTCTCAACAAAAAAAAAGAACAAATTTTTAACAAAATAGTCAAAGTTTTCAGCAAAGAAATTAATTATCAAATAAGATAATTAATCTTAAATCAAAAAAAAAATGTTCAACCCAATAGCTGAATTTTTAACCCAAAATATGAATTTTCTACGAAAAAAAAGACAAATTTCCAACAAAATACATGCATTTTCAACCCAGAAGTTGATTTTTCAACTGAAAAGATAAACTTTTGACCAAATAGTTACATTTTTAACTAAAAAAAAAATTTGTAACCAAAAATGGAATAGTCAAATTTCCATTTAAAAAACATTAATTTCCATTAAAAAACAAATATTCTACCAATGAATGATGAATGAATGAATGATTAATTTCCCACAAATTACATTCAACCAAATAGTTAAATTTTAAATTATAAAAGATTAATTTTTAACAAAAATAGGAATAGTCAATTTTTCATTAAAAAAAAATCAATTTCCATTAAAAAACAAATTTTCTATAAAAATAGATGAATTTTCAACAAATTACAAAAATTTTCACCCAAACAGTTGAATTTTTAAACTAAAACAGATCAATTTTCAACCAAGAATGGAATTGTAAGTTTTTTATTACAAAAATTTATTTGCTACAAAGCGGTTGAATTTTTTTTACCAAAAAAGATGAATTTCCAACATATCACATAAAATTTCAATTCAATAATCAAATTTTTAAACTAAAAAAGATCAAATTTTCATCCAAATACTTGTGTTTTTAAACTAAAAAATATTAATTTTTATCCAAAATGGCATAGTCAAATTTTCATTTAAAAAATCAATTTTTAATAAAAAACGAATTTTCGACGAAGCAGTTGAATTTTTTTCCAAAGAATATGAATTTTTAACAAATTACGTAAATTTTCAACCAAATTGTTAAATTTTAAACTAAAAAGGATTAATTTTTAACAAAAAAAGGAATAGTCAATTTTTCATTTAAAAAATTAATTTTTAATAAAAAAAAAGAATTTTCTACGAAGCGGTTGAATTTTTTTCCAAAAAATATGAATTTTTAACAAATTACATAAATTTTCAACTAAATTGTGAAATTTTAAACTAAAAATATTAATTTTTAACAAAAAAAGGAATAGTAAATTTTCAGTAATGAAAAAAATCAATTTCTTTAAAAAAAAAATTTTCTATAAAAATAGATGAATTTACAACAAATTACATAAATTTTCAACCAAACAGTTGAATTTTTAAACTAAAACAGATCAATTTTTAACCAAGAATGGAATTGTAAAATTTTCATTAAAAAAATTAATTTGCTACAAAGCAGTTGAATTTTTGTACCAAAAAGATGAATTTTCAGCACATCATCTAAATTTTCAATTAAATAATCAAATTTTTAAACTAAAAGAGAACAAATTTTAATCCAAATAGTTGTATTTTTAAACTAAAAAAGATTAATTTTTAACACATTACATAAATTTTCAATTAAATAATCGAATTTTTAAACTAAAAAAGATAAATTTTTCATCCAGATAGTTGTATTTTTAAACCAAAAAAGATGAATTTTTAACCAAAAATGGCATAGTCAAATTTTCATTCAAAAAATTAATTTTTAATAAAAAAACGAATTTTCTACGAAGCAGTTGAATTTTTTTCCAAAAAATATGAATTTTTAACAAATTACGTAAATTTTCGACCAGATTTTTAAATTTTAAACTAAAAAAGATTAATTTTTAACAAAAAAAGGAATAGTCAATTTTACAAATTACATAAATTTTTAACCAAACATTTGAATTTTTAAACTAAAACAGATCAATTTTTAACCAAGAATGGAATTGTAAAATTTTCATTAAAAAAATTAATTTTCTACAAAGCGGTTGAATTTTTTTACAAAAAAATATGAATTTCCAACATATCACAGAAATTTTCAATTAAATAATCAAATTTTTAATAAAAAAAAAAAAGAATTTTCTACGAAGCAGTTGAATTTTTTTCCAAAAAATATGAATTTTTAACAAATTACGTAAATTTTCAACCAAATTGTTAAATTTTAAACTAAAAAAGATTAATTTAAAAAAAAAAAGGAATAGTCAATTTTACAAATTACATAAATTTTCAACCAAACAGTTGAATTTTAAAACTAAAACAGATCAAATTTTCATCCAAATAATTTTATTTTTTAACTAAACAAGATTAATTTTTAACCAAAAATGGCAGAGTCGAATTTTCATTTAAAAATTAATTTTTAATTAAAAAAACGAATTTTATACGAAGCAGTTGAATTTTTTTCAAAAAATATGAATTTTTAACAAACTATGTAAATTTTCAACCAAATTGTTAAATTTTAAACTAAAAAAGATTAATTTTTAACAACAAAAAAAGGAATAGTAAATTTTTCAGTTGAAAAAAATCAATTTCCATTAAAAAACATATTTTCTATAAAAATAGATGAATTTCCAACAAATTACATAAATTTTCATTTAAAAAATTAATTTGCTATAAAACGGTTAAATATACGAAAAATATACCAAAAAAGATGAATTTCCAACATATCACATAAATTTTCAATTAATCAAATTTTTAAACTAAAAAAATTAATTTTTAACCAAAAATGGCATAGTCAAATTTTCATTTAAAAAATTAATTTTTAATTTAAAAAAAGAATTTTCTACGAAGCAGTTGAATTTTTTCCAAAAAATATGAATTTTTAACAAATTACGTGAATTTTCAACCGAATTCTTAAATTTTAAACTAAAAAAGATTAATTTTTAACAAAAAAAAGAAGTTGTCAATTTTTCAGTTGAAAAAAATCAATTTCCATTAAAAAACAAATTTTCCACTAAAATAGATGAATTTCCAACAAATTACATAAATTTTCAACGAAACAGTTGAATTTTTAAACTAAAACATATCAGCTTTTAACCAAGAATGGAATTGTAAAATTTTCATTAAAAAAATTAATTTGCTACAAAGCGGTTGAATTTTCTTACCAAAAAATATGAATTTCCAACATATCAAAGAAATTTTCAATTAAATAATCGAATTTTTAAACTAAAAAGGATCAAATTTTCATCCAAATAGTTGTATTTTTAATCTAAAGAATATTAATTTTTAACCAAAATGGCATAGTCAAATTTTCATTAAAAAAATCAATTTTTAATAAAAAAACTAATTTTTTCCGAAGCAGTTGAATTTTTTTCCAAAAAATATAAATTTTTAACAAACTACGAAAATTTTCAACCAAATAGTTACAGTTTTGAAGTAAAAAAGACCAAAAATACATTTTTAACACAGTAGCTGATTTTTAAACCCAAAATATGAATTTTCTACCAAAAAATACAAATTTTCGACAAATTACATACATTTTCAACAAAATTGTTAAATTTTAAATTAAAAAAGATTATTTTTTAACAAAACAACGAATAGTCCATTTTTCATTTGAAAAATCAATTCCCATAAAAAACAAAATTTCTATAAAAATATATGTATTTTCAACAAATTACATAAATTTTCATCCAAACAGTTGAATTTTTAAACTAAAACAGATCAATTTTTTAACCAAGAATGGAATTGTAAAATTTGCATTAAAAATATTAATTTGCTACAAAGCAGTTGAATTTTTTTACCAAAAAAGATTAATTTTCAACACATCACATAAATTTTCAATTAAATAATCAAATTTTTAAACTAAAAAAGATTAATTTTTAACCAAAAATGGCATAGTCAAATTTTCATTTAAAAATTAATTTTTAATTTAAAAAACGAATTTCCTACGAAGCAGTTGAAATTTTTTCCAAAAAAGATGACTTTTTAACAATATTTTCGACCAATAATTTAATTTTCAATCAAATAATAGAATTTTTGATAAAATATGCCAATTTTCGCAGGCTAGCACCGACAATGGTTACATTCAATGTATTGATGTTCGCAAAGACAAACCCCTCTGGCAGCAATCTGTTCATGAAAGTGCAGTAACAGGTGAACTTGCAATTTTCCAAGTTTTACCAAAAAATTTAATCCGAATTTTCCATAATTTTGTATTTTTTTCAACAGGTTTATCGTTGAGTGCCACTTGTCCTGGCTTGCTAGTCAGTACATCTGATGACGGGATAATTAAAGTTTGGGATGTTCTTGATAGTCAAGAATTGCAGCCAGTTTGGGAAAATAAAACGAGTATAGGAAAAATACTCTGCCTCAATTCAAATCCAGACAGTCCATTTGTCTTTTCAGCAGGAGGTGATAACAAATCGAGCAATTACAAGGTCTTTGATTTTTCTCTAATATCCCCAGGTGAGTTGAATTCTTTCACTTTTCACAGATTTTATTTTATTTCATTCTATTTTTATTCGAGAGATTTTATTTTATCAAATTTTCAAGGTTTTCTCTAATCTTGAATAGCAATTAAAAAAGAACGACAGTGAATTTATTTTTTGACCAGGAATTTTACAAATTTTTAGAAAAAAAAATCTGTCGAACTTTGATTTCAACCGATTTTTAAATAATTAAATTGTTATCTTTTTTATTTATGGTATGAATTTAAATTGCATAATTCGAAAATCTTTCACTTTAAAAATTTTCCAATTTAGATTTTAATTTTTAAACGTAGAAACAATTAAAAATTACAAGCTTCTCAAATCGAAGATTTTGCACAACAAATATTTTTAGTTGATTGCAACGGTGAATATAAATTAATTAATGATACCAAAAAGCTAAGTTTTCTAGAAAACAATTAAATTCCCGATCAGAGAATATGAATTTTTGGCCAAGAAAATTAATTTTCTATGAAGAAAGACAAAATTTCAACAAAATACATGAATTTTTGAAAAGATACTTTGATTTTCAAATCAATAAGATCATTTTTTTTAGAAAACAGTTGAATTTCCAATCCGAAAATATCAATTTTCAAAAAAATGTTCAATTTCTACCAAATAGTCATATTTTTAAATAAATTCTTACATTTTCAATAAAATAGTTGAATTTTCTACCAAAATAGTTGAACTTTTAACCGGAAAGACAAATTCTCTACAAAACAGTTGTATTTTCAGCCTGGAAATACTAATTTCTAACAAAAAATATAATGGTTAATATTTCAATAAAAAAATATTGGAATTAAAATAAAAAAAAGTTCAATTTAACCAAAAAAGACGAATTTTTAAAATATAACGAATAGTTAAAATATCAACCAAGTTTCCAGAAAAAATCATAAATTTTTAACCAAGTTGTTAAATTTTCTACTATAAGAGAAGAATTGTTAACAAATTATATAAATTTTCAAGTAAATATTTTGAACAGTGAATATAAAGTTAGTCTAAATTTTATTTGATTAATTTTTTTCTTTTTTAACATTTTTTAAATAAATAGTTGAATTTTTTAACTAAAAAAATTCAATTTTTAACAAAAAATGGTGTAGTTAAATTTTTATTGGGGAGAATTAATTTTCAAGAAAAACAATAACCAAAAAAGATCAATTTTCGACTAAGAAGATTAATGTTCTACCAAAAAAGTCCAATTTTTAACAAAATACATGAATTAAAAAAAATTATTTTTAATATTTTACCGAAAATCTTATATGATTTTATTTCATTAAATTTTAAAGGTTTTCACTAATCCTGAATAGCGACTAAAAACAGAAATGACAGTGAATTTATTTTTTTTACTGGGAATTTTACAAATTTTTAGAAAAAAATCTGTTCAACTTTAATTTCAACCGTTTTTTAAATAATTGGTTAAATTGTTATATTTTTCAATTATATCTTTTAGTTTAGAATGCGTAATTCGAAAATCTTTCGAACTTGATCGCAACTGTGAATATAAATTAATTCATGATTTTTATAATTGAACGGTACTTTCAGGTTTAAAAAGTAAATAAAAATTGATTGTACAATACGATTCGGAATCAGTTCAGAATTTCCAGATTTTAACGTTAAAATGTAAACTGTTTCAATTGGAAAGTCTTATTAGTTAAACAAATGAAAATGGCCGATTGAAACTTTATAAACTATTTAAAATTTTTTAATATTTTAAAAATAATATATTCATAATTAAAGGCTTTTATCAAATTTAAAATATTGTTTCAGTCTAAAATGTTTCATTTTCAAACCATTCAATTTGAAATTTTCTAATTACCCTGGTGGAAAATTTTTCAACAAAATAGATACATTCTCAACTAAAAAAGATGAAAAGTACAATAAAAACTAGAATAGTTTAATTTTAAACTGAACACTTCTTAAATCAAAAGCTAAATTATTTTTATTTTAAATAGATTTAAAATGCTTCAAAATTTCATTCAAAAATCTTGAAAAAAATATAAAATCCTGCCAAAAATTTCCTTTAAATCTTCCACATTCATTTTTTAAATATTTATAATTTTACTTGAAAAATCATATTTTAAAAATTGAACTATTTTCTTGAAAATTCACCTCTTTGATTAAACATTCATTTTTTAACTAAACATTTAATTATTCAATTTTTGGTTGAAAAGGATCTTTTTTAGTTGAAAATTCGCCTTTTTTGGTTCAACATTGATTTTTTTAAATCCTAAAACTTAACTGTTTCAGTTTTGGTTGAGATTTTTTTTTTTTAGTAGAAATTTTTTTTTTTTTAAAGTTCAACTATTCCAGTTGAAAAATATTTTTTTTTTCAACTAAAAACGTAACTTCCATTTTCTGTTGAAAATTCTTTTCTTTTTTGGTTCACAATTCAACTATTTGGTTGGATATTTTTCTTCTTTAATTGAAAATTCAACCATTTCGTTAAAAATTCATGTATTTTGTTGAAAAATTGTATTTTCCAGAAAAATTTTATAATTATTTTTTGAAAATTCAACTATTTCGTTGAAAATCCACGTACTTTGGTCAAAAAGTGATTTTTTTTTTGGTAGAAAATGATATTTTTCTTTGAAATTCAATCTTCTTGTTTAAAAATTCTTATTTTTGGTTAAACATTTTAGTATTCCAGTTAAATATTTATAATTTTACTTGAAAATTCATATTTTAAAAATTGAACTATTTTCTTGAAAATTTGTTTCTTTTTTGGTTGCATTATTTTTTTTCAACTGAAAATGTAACTACTATTATTCCAATTGAATATTCCATAATTTTAGTTAAAAATTCATCTCTTTGGTTAAACACTAATCTTTTTAATTTTAATTTTTTAATTAATTTTAAGTCTTTTTTGGTTGAACATTGATTTTTTTCAACTTAAAACTTAATTATTTCAGTTTTGGTTGAGAATTTCTCTTTTTTTAGTAGAAATTATTATTTTTTTGTTGAAAATTCAACTATTTCAGTTGAAAAATAATTTTTTTAACTAAAAATGTAACTTCTATTTTTTGTTGAAAATCATTTTCTTTTTTGGTTCAAAATTTAACTATTTGGTTAAATATTTTTCTTGTTTAATTGAAAGTTCAACCATTTCGTTAAAGATTCATGTATTTTTCAGAAAAATTGTACAATTTTTTTGTTGAAAATTCAACTATTTCGTTGAGAATTCGCGTACTTTATTAAAAAAACGATTTTTTTTTTGTAGAAAATATTTTTCTTTAAAATTTATTCTTCTTGTTTAAAAATTCTTTTTTTTTGTTGTTGTTAAAATTTCAAATATTCCAGTTAAATATTTATAATTTTACTTGAAAATTCATATTTTAAAAATTGAACTATTTTCTTGAAAATTTGTTTCTTTTTTGGTTGAATTATTATTTTTTTTTTAACTGAAAATGTAACTACTATTATTCCAGTTGAATATTCTATAATTTTAGTTAAAAATTCAGCTCTTTGTTTAAACATTCATTTTTTGACTAAAAATTTAATTATTCAATTTTTGGTTGAAAAATGATCTTTCTTAGTTGAAAATTCGTCTTTTTTGGTTGAACATTGATGTTTTTAAACTTAAAACTTAATTATTTCAGTTTTGGTTGAGAATGTTTCTTTTTCAGAAGAAATTATTTTTTGTTTTTGTTGAAAATTCAACTATTTCAGTTAAAAAGTAATTTTCTTAATCTAAAAATGTAACTTCTATTTTCTGTTGAAAATTCTTTTCTTTTTTGGTTCAAAATTCAACTATTTGGTTGAATATTTTTCTTGTTTAATTCAAAATTCAACCATTTCGTTAAAAATTCATGTATTTTGTGGAAATGTTTTATAATTATTTTTTTAAAATTCAATTATTTCGTTTAAAATTCGCGTACTTTGTTAAAAGATCGATTTTTTTGGTAGAAAATGATATTTTTCTTTGAAATTTATTCTTCTTGTTCAAAAGTTCTTTTTTTTTGTTGTTAAAATTTCAAGTATTCCAGTTAAATATTTATAATTTTAGTTGAAAATTCATATTTTAACAATTGAACTATTTTCTTGAAAATTTGTTTCCTTTTTGGTTGAATTATTATTTTTTTTTACTGAAAATGTAACTATTATTCGAGTTGAATATTCCATAATTTAGTTAAAAATTCATTTCTTTGGTTAAACATTCATTTTTTGACTAAAAATTTAATTATTCATTTTTTAGTTGAAAATTCGTCTTTTTTGGCTGAACATTGATTTTTTGACTAAAAATTTAATTATTCAATTTTTGGGTGAAAAACGATATTTTTTATTTGGAAATTCATCTTTTAAAAATTGAACTATTTTCTTGAAAATTTGTTTCTTCTTTGGTTGAATTTTTTTTTTTAACTGAAAATGTAACTATTATTCCAATTGAATATTCCACAATTTTAGTTATAAATTCATTTCTTTGGTTAAAAATTCATTTTTTGACTAACAATTTAATTATTCAATTTTTGGTTGAAAAATGACATTTTTTTGTTGAAAATTCGTCT
>CAKNXH010063464.1:78174-132971 GCA_932178445.1 Andricus quercusramuli | reverse complement strand
TATATATATATATATATATACTCCTTATATGAAAAGAATTTAGTTATTTTTACATAAACAACAACTGATACGATCAAAATGTTAAAATAAAAATATTCACGTATGAAAAATGTATGCTAAAATACATTTTACCTTTTCGTAATAACTTGCATCATTTATGATAAAAATTAGAAAATCAATTTTTTGAAAAAATTGACTACATCTCTGAACGCATTATAAAACATTAGTGGCGAATGGATTACTATAGAGTAAAGACAAAACTTGTCGAGAAAATATGCATGTTGTAACGAACAATGCCCAATTTATTTTAGACATAACATTTATTCTCATTTATGTAATAAAAAATTTATTCCGGTAATATAATATGCAAATAAGTTTTAAACAAATCTGAGAGCCAATTATAATAAATGAAATTATAATTATATCAACAATTTCCTCCAGATGCTAATGATGGCTTAATTTACCTACAAATCAATTATGAGAAATCCATTACTCCTTTAGCAGAGAAAAAAATGAAAAGGAGCTTCTTACTGGAAGCTACAGAAATCATCCTGTGGTGTCTTCTAATAATTTCATACAAATATTTTGTAACATTTATTAAATATGATTAACATAGAAGAAATAGTATTTTGTTCACTCTTTGGCAGTAAAAAAATAAAAGGCGCGCTCCTTAGCGTGCGCAAGAATACTAGTATTCTTAAAAAGTCGAAAAAAAATTTCCCAATTCATTTTAGGATCAGCTTTTTGAACAAGCTGCGTAAGTATGAAATTGAGTGCCTAAAGAAGATTTTTTCTTATTGTATAGCTTTTTTTCTCATGCAAAAAAATACTGTGAGATCTCTCTAACTCAAAATTGGTAAAATTTAAATAATCAATGGCGAAATTCTACAGATTCGCATAATGAAAGTAAGCCACTGAAGATTTTTAGAACATTACTAATTCGAGTTGTCTAGATATTTTCTCATTCAATAATGTAAAAATAATTGTTTGGAGAAAAAAAATGGTTTTGGACCGTATATAATAATTTTGGAAGTTATAAACATCGAAGTGTTAAAAATAGAAAAGCTTAATGTAATAAAGCGATGCGATGATATACCATTCTTAACTTTGTTAAAATAATACGTGAGTCACATTTTCAAATTGTAAACGTGACGTAGAAATGGACTCGGACTTAATCATACATGGTCAGGGTCTTCAGCCTCTGCTTTTTAATAGAGTTGTTTTTGATTTTCCAAATATTTTTCGGATCTACATTTTCCTTATTTCCCATAGAAATTTCAAATTATTTAGCAAACTTTGTACAAATGATTTGCCTTGAATAAGAATGAACTTGAGTATCTAAAGAAGTTTAATATTATTCCATTGACTACTTCTCTTATTCAGAAGATAATGTTTTGCCTTTATAAATGAAAATTGTTAAAACTTAACTAACTGCTAAGGAAATTTCACATATGTGATTAGCGAAACGTGGGCCACTAAAGATTGGTAAAAAATTATACGATTAGTAAAGGTATTTCCTATTTCAATACTGAATAGCAACTAATTTCTTGATACAAATACATAAATTCACTTAGGACTTTGTATAATAATAAAAAAAGTTATAAACATGGATAACGTGAAAAATAGAAGAGTTCCATGAAACAAAGCGAAGGTTTTTATAACGTGACCTAGTCTGTTTCTATTCTGAGAATATTACCTTCAGAATCTTTAAACAAGGTTAAGAAAAATAAGAATTAAAAAAAAATTTGATTATAACGGATCAAAATATGGGCTTTAAATGTATATAAATAGCATGTATATAAATAGGACAAAGTGGGTCACTGAGGATTACTAAACAAATTCGTAATTTAATTGTTCAACATATTTCCTCCTTCAAGAGAGAAGAAAAAATTATTACTGAGTAAAAATATATAAATTTATTCATGACTGTATATAGTAAATAAAAAAAATGTTTGAGAACTAGAAAAAAAGTAAAGAATAGAAAAATTCAATAAATTGAAGCGATGGTGTCATATTCTTAACTTTTCACGATTGTATATTTTTCTATTTTTTCCTAGAAAATTGCAATTATTTAAGTTAGCACGGATTTATAGGATATATATTACTTAAAAGGCAATGAATAAATTATGGCTTGTCGTACGAGACAATTTTGGGAGAGTAAAAAGTTTTATCTTGTGTCAAAGACTAATTTAGAAATTTAAAAAAAAAGATGCTCATTGAGGGTTTTTATTCATAATAATTGCTATGAGTAATGAAGCAAGAGTTTATGAAGAATAAACAATACTACTTATAGCAGGTGTAGGTTTTGCAATAGTTTTGGGAAACATTATTGGCCTGGATTATTTTTATCAACAAATGAAAAAAAAGTAGACCATTTGCTCTCAAACCAGCAATTTTTCAAGAACAGTTCACGGCGAGGAGTTTTAAACAGAAAATAATAGAGAGCAGTTGAATTTTACCAAAAATACTAATTTTCATCAAAATTTTTGAATCCTCACCAAAACAAATGAATGCTCAGTCAAAGAGTTGCATTCCCAACAGAAAAGATCAAGTTTTCATTAAAACTGACATTTGCTGTGAGAGAAGATAATTCTAAAACAGAGAAGAGGACGAATTTTCAACCAAGTATTTCAATTTTCAACCATTTGAAGGAGGTTTTGAATAAAATGGAGAATCTTAAAAAAAAAGGATTTCTAACAAAGTATTTCAACTTTCAATGAAATAGTTGATTTTTCAACGAGAAGAGATACATTTTCAATTAAAATGATGAATTTTTATCCAAGCAGTTGAATTTTCCACAAAAAAAAATGAATTTTTAACGAAGAAGATTAATTTTCTGCCCAAAAAGAAGAATTTTAAACAAAACACTTGAATTTTTAACAAAATAGTTGTATTTTCAAATAGAAAAGATCATTTTTTAGGAATCGAAATATCAATTTTACAAAAAAAAAAATGTTACAGTTATATTTCCAGTTTAAAAAATGAACTCTGAGCAAAAAGAAAAACACACTTTCAACCAAATACTTCAATTTTCAATGCAAGACATGAATTTTTTGCTGAAGTGACGGATCTTCAACAAAAAATTGATGTTTTACAAAGTAGTTTTACTTTCAAGCCAAACATTGATTTCCAACGAAAAAATTTAATAGTTGATATTTCAATCAGAAGAGATTTAAGTAAAAAACAATTTAATTCAACCAGAAAATACGAATTTTCAAGACAATCATTGTCTTGTTTTTATAATAGAAAAAAGTGCACATCCTATAAAAAAACGATTTTTCAAATCAACATTTTATTGTACCTTGTGTCTTCATTCCAAACACTGAATTTTTTATTATTAATGTTATTTTTTACGATTAAAAGAAAAGCTACGCGTCCTATAAATATGATTAATGCTGAATTTGTAGTTCATTTTGGGATGAGTAACATTTTTGTATTCACGTTTTTTCGCAACTTGTTTTATTTGTCGACAAATTGAAATTTGTTATGTTTAATACTATTTTTTACTAACAAGGGGAAGGCCTCAAGTATGAAACTCAAATCGAGTTCGCATGACGACAATTCGAAAGATTATCGAATTTCATTCGACACGCGTCACGGCTTTTTTGTAAGTGGAGCCTAATTTTTTAAATAATAATGTTTTAAAATTGCGGCTACCTTCACTGATACACTGGTATCAGTCACGCGGGAAATTTTTCAGCTAGCGGCGCTGGTCCTGCGGTAGCGTGCCTGCTTGCTACTCGCTGTTGTCGGGGTTCGAATCTTTTGGCTAAATTTTTTTTTTCAATAATACCAAAAATTTAAATTATTATCAATTTTACATAATATATAATATTCTTATGTACTTAATAATTATTAATATATTAATTATATTATTATATTAATTATTAATACATTATGTACTTCATAATTATAAGGATAAACAAGAGTATTATTTAATATATTATATGATATTATAATTAGAAAGTGTCTAATTTTTTCAACCTTCCGAAATATTATATATTAAAATTGTTACTGATTATAATTTAAATTTTTGGTATTATTACAAAAAAAAATCTAGCCAAAAGATTCGAACCCCGACAGCAGCGAGTAGCAAGCAGGCACGCTACCGCAGGGCCAGCGCCGCTGGCTGAAAAATTTCCCGCGTAACTGATACTAGTGTATCAGTGAAGGTAGCCGCAATTTTAAAACATTAATATTTAAAAAACTAGGCTCCACTTACAAAAAAGCCGTGACACGTGTCGAATGAAATTCGATAATCTTTCAAATTATCGTCATGCGAACTCGATTTGAGTTTCATACTTGAGGCCTTCCCCTTGTAAGACAACAACCACGCATCCCATTAAAGAATTATTAATGACAAATTTGTAGATATTTTTTGGATACACAATTTTCGCCTATTCATCTTTCTTGGTAACTTGTGTCGTATGAACAAAATTTTAATTTTTTTTATTTCCGATGTTTTTTTAAGAAATAAACAAGATTACGCGCCTTATCAAAAATTCATTCATAACAAATTTGTACATCATTTTCGGGTGCACAATTTTTGTAGATTCATATTTTTCCTATCTTGCATAGTTTGACCACGAACTGGAATTTTTTATTTTTTTCGTTTAAACCACAACCTTTAGCCAAAAATTTAAATTTTCAATTTTTCAAGAAAATTCATAAAGATATTTTATGATAATCTTGTAGCGCCTTAAAAAAAGCAACGTTTTTCTTTCCTCGACTTTTCTCCCAAATCGTACGTTCTTTGGCTAAAAATTTTCATTTTCATCTGTTTTTTTTTCTTCTTGAAAAATCCCATAACTCTAATAATTCTTTTTTATCTAGACAGGTCGTGAGGATAAATTGCTTGACTTTACAAATATTACGAATAGTCTTAAATATATTTTTTCAATTCAAAAAAATTGTTTTACAAATTTTTAAAATGCTTTGACTTTTTGAATTTGTATCCGAAATATCTGGCTAACGAACTTGGTCTTCAGTTTCCGACAATAAATGGGCGTACCAAACGCCATTCTAATAAATTGATTTTTTCAAAAGTTATCACGCTCACAGTGCTCACTAGGGTGGCTCAAAAACACTTTTTTCCCTAGAGGGCAACGATCCCCCCATTTCGTTCCATATCCGAAAAACGAAAATTCCTAATTCTTGTTTTTTCGTTTTTTCGAATTTAACTGCTGCCGGTTTTGACTTGAATATGTCAATATGGGTTTGATATCCCTAACACACCCCTATGAGTCCCGCAAAAACTACCCTTGAACCACAAATATCAATTCTTCATAAAAACGATCCTTTGAGTACTGTATTCTCATCTTTCTTTACCTAAAATTATTTATATTGGTCTAGTGGAATATTTATTAACATTGAAAGCATTTATTAGCATCGAAATAAGGATTTTTTGTCTGAAAATTCGTCAAACTGGCAGTTTATTATGTATGTATTTATTCTCTCCCTTTTACGGGCTTGAGGGCCTCCGTTCCCTTTACAGTACGTTACAAAACCACTTATACTACCTTAATAATACTTACTACCTAAACAATAATATTTTACTAATATTAACTTATATGCTATCGCTTTGTCTTAAAAAAAAATTACTCTCGAGATTTTCTGACTATTGAGTTTCCTGGGCTTCCGTTTTCTCTTACCATTTCCTTTGCCATGATTTTAAAGTTTTATTTAAATTACTGTCCTTGTATAGGAGTGCGCCATTGGCCTTTCCCTACTGTATACCCCTTACATTCTCTCATTTATTCCAGTCTCATCATCCAGCTTGCCCCTTGTCCACTTCCATCCAAGATCCACCTTATCCTGTCATCCATACTCTCACCACCTGTTTCATCCCCCGTACATCTCTCTAAAACATGTCCCCATGATTCTATCTCGTAATGGCAGACTCTACATCTTCTTTCTTCTTCATCCATCCAGTACCTACACTCTCTCATTCCTTCTCCCATCCTAAATCGTATCACGTGGTTCCATTTACTCTCCTTTTTCACCCTTCTTAAATATTCTGGTTCTCGTTCAGCCTTCACTACCTTATACCACCTGTTGTATTTAGATTCCACGATCTTTTTCCATCTTTCCTCCCCCTCCTTAATTACCAGTTCATTCTCTGACTCTTGCCATACTCTGACATCTGCTGTTATATCGCACTCTCTCCTCCTCTGTTGTCTCTCTTTCTCCCACCTTGAGCCTTCTGTGTTACCCCTAGTCTCTTTGTTTACTACTTCCCGTAGACAAGCTTGTGCTATCCTGCTTCCCTCCCCCCTCTTTAGTTTCTCCTCAAAGTTCCATGCTCTCTTCATCTGTCTAATAACCATTTTACCTCTACTTAATTCCTCTCTCAACATATATCCTGGACAGCTCCAGCTCACTCCCATTACCCATCTCAAGAATCTCTCCTGCATACTATCCACCCTCTTGTGCTCCTTTCATCCCCAGATCTCCACTCCGTAACTTAGGACTGACCACACCAAAGCATCAAACATCCACAGTCTCATCTTCCAGTCATCTTTAAACCTTCTCTACCCTATGCCCCACACCTGCCCCATTACTTTAGTCGCACATTCTATCCTTCTCCTCACCTGTAGTTCAACCCCTCCTTTCGACTCAGACCAGAAGCCTAGGTAACTAAATTCCTCGACCTATTCCACTTTCTCCCCGTACATCTTCCATTCATATTCTACCTTTGTCCTTCTCTTCCTAAAAATCATCAACTTCGTCTTCTTTACATTTACCGCCAGGTCTTTAACTTTCACATATTCCTCAAACACTCTCATTATGAGACTCATCCCTTTCTCGTCATCCGCTAATAAGACTATATCGTATGCATACGCTAAGGAATATACCTTGCTATTTCCCAAAACCGTCCCTCCTTTTCCTTTCTTCTCCAGTTTCTCCTCAAGATCTGCCAACAAGAGGCTGAATAGTAGTGGGCTCAATGGACATCCTTGCCTGAGCCCCCTTCCACTCCAAAAAATCTTCCCTTTTTCTTTTCCAATCCTCACCCTTGTCTTAGTCTCTTCGAATATCTCCTTTATCTTCTCGACCAACCCTTCATCCATTCCCCTCTCTTTCATCACCCGACATAGCACCTTTCTGTTTACCGAGTCAAATGCCGCTTTAAAGTCTACAAATAAGGCCACTAACTTCCCTTTCTTCCTCCTTAAGTTCCTATTCACCAGATAATTCAGTACATAGATGTTGTCTACTGTTCCCATCCCTTTCCAATTCTATACAAAATAAATAACGATAACAAAACGGCCAATTCAACAAATTCTTGGAAAAAATAGTTCTTAGACAAATGGAATTGGTATAAATATTTGAAAATTGATTAATCGATGTTGTCAAATGTTCCACTGGACCAACAATACTGATTCTCATGGAAGAAAAAAGTTTGAAAAACAAATTATTAACACGAATAATAATTGTCTCAATAATTGAAAATTAATAAATATTTGTTAATGAATATTCCACTAGACTAATAGTAATAATTTTTAGGAAAAAAACGAATTTTCGAGAAAAAAATTATTCAACGAATTCCATTTGTTTGAATATTCAAAAATTAATGGATTATTGTTAATAAATATTCCAGTAGACCAAAATTGATATTTTTGGTTTCAAGACTAGTTTTCAGGGACTCGCGGTGGTGTGTTTGGGGTGGCAAACTCATATGTCCGATACATGAAATTCTTCGTTAGATAATTCTCTACAAGCCTCCATACTTTCCCGTCACATTTTTTCCAAGCCTAAAAAATTATTTCAAAAACTGAAAAAAGTGGGTTTTCCCCATGCAATTTACATAAAAAACTTCAAGTCAAGACCGGCAGCAGTTAAAATCGAAAAAAATAAAAATTCGGGATTTTCTTTTTTCGGATTTGGAACAAAATAGGGGGGATCGTTGCCCTCTAAGAAAAAAAAGTGTTTTTGAGCCATCCTAGTGACTATGTGTATGGGTTCAAAATCTCTGATTTCTAACATTGTTATCAACTTGAATACTTAAAGAAGTAGTATATTTCAGTTTTCAGGCAGTTTTGCTCCCTGAATAAAAATTGGTCAAATTTCAGTAATTACTAGTGAAAATTTTCGATTCGCTCAGCAAAAAGTGAGCCATTGAAGATTAGTGGAAAATTGCTAATTTGAGTTCTCTAAATATTTCCTGATAAATAAAGTTTAATATAACGACACGATGATGTAGCATTTCGAACTCTATTCAAACGATAAGTAGGTCATACTAAGAAATTCTTGACGCGACCTAGTCTGTTTTCATTTCCAAACTATTTCCTTCTAATTGTTTCAACAACGTGAGGAAAAATCAGAATTTTTTACAATCCCAAAATTATATGTCAAACTCATCTATATGTCAACTCATTATATGGCAAACTCATATGTCCGATACATGAAATTCTTCGTTGGATAATTCTCTACAAGCCTACATACTTTCCCGTCACATTTTTTCAAAACCTGAAAAATCATTTCAAAAACTGGAAAAAGTGATTTTTCCCCATGCATTATACATGGGAAACATCAAGTCAAAACCGGCAGCAGTTAAAATAAAAAAAAATAGAATAAAAAAATTAAGGATTTTCTTTTTTCGGATTTGAAACAAAATGGGGGGGATCGATGCCCTCTAGCATGAAAAAACATTTTGCCATGCATTTTTGAGCCACGCTAGTACTCATATTCGTAAAAACATGTTTTTCGGGCTCAGAGGGGGTCTTAAAATGTCGACATTTCACAAAAACGGGGGGAGGGGGTTCAGAATTCTCACAAATCTTAAACCTTCTCTGATGAGAATGTAGAAAGTTGCATAAACTCTTTCCGTATTTTTTTTAAACTCATGCTACTCTTGACACAATTTTGAATTTCTGGAATGAGTGTCAATTCAACCTCGACATTCTTCTGAAATTTTCCGGTGGCGCTATTTGCTCTTTCATGAAGACACATTTCGAGAAATAAGCTCATTTCTTTGGGTCACTAATACACTTTTACGAAAAACAATAATCTCACTGTCGGAAAATGGCCTTTCGAAGGTATAAAAGTCACAGAGTTTTCGATATTTTCCTTATCTGCAACAGTTACACCTCTACGTGTATACAATGCGGGTTATTATTGGCAACGCTTTCCTGACCACAGCGGTTTTACTTCATTCTGTTGGTACGTTGAAAATTAAAAAATTTGGTAAAAGAGTAATTTTCGGTTGAAAATTATGCTACTGGGGTAGGAAATTCAACATTTTGGTTTAAAATTAACTTTTGCTGTTGAAAATTCATGTGTTTTGTGAAAATTATACGATGGAAAATTCAATCATTTGGTTAGAAATGTAACAATTTCATGAAAAACTTATTCTTTGTTGAAATTTCGACTATTGAGCACAAAATTCACATTTGCTGTTGAAAAAATTGTGTATTTTGTTGAAAATTCGTCTTTGCTGGTAAAAAATTGATCTTCACCGTTGTCGATTCAAAGAGAACTACTTTGCTAAAAATGTATTTTTTGACAGAGATGTATAATTTTAGTTGGGAATTAATCTCTCCGGATGAAAATTAAGCCAATTCTTTTAATTATTTTTTGAAATAAAAAATTAATTTTCTTAATTGCAAACGAAACTATTCCATTCTTAGTTGAAAATTTATTTTTCAATTAAAAATTTAACTAATAAGTTGAACTTTCCGAATTCTGTTGAAAATTAGTTTACCTCCTTAGAAAATTAATCTTCTTGGTTAAAAATTCATAATTTTGGCTGAAAATTGAACCATTGTGTTGTAAATAGGTTTAATACGGGCGGGAAATCCATTAGAGAACTCCCCTGGTGCTCAAGCTATAAAGCCTACTGTGCCACTGTGTTGTAAATAACTCTACCTTGTTAATAATTAAACAATTTCCTTCAATATGACTTTTTTGGCCAAAAAATGTAATTTCAAAAGTTCACTCGTAATTCGAAATCATCTACTTGGAACCTGGTATAATCCAGTTCAAAGCTAAAGTAAGCCAGTAAAAAACTCAAGGATTTTTTTTGTTTGTTGAAAATTCGATTTTTTTTTCTTGAAAATTAATCTTCATGCTAAATATGTAACCATTCCATTGTTGAGTGAAAACGTATTTTTTTTGTTTGACAATTCAAGTATTTGTTTGAAAATGCATGTATTTGATTTACAAATTCACCTTTTTCGGTAGAAAATTGAATCATTTGGTTAAAAATTGACCCATCTTCTTGAAGCTTCAACAATTTTGTTATAACGCATATTTGCTGATTGAAGAATCAACTGTTTTGTCAAAAATTCTTTTTTTTTTGTTATTAAGGATTCAAATATATTATTGGAAATTCATCTCTGCTTGAAAATTTAACTATTTTGTTAAAAAAGCATTGCTTTTTATTGAAAATTTAATTTCGATCTGAATAGTTTCTAACTATTCTGTTGGACAATTTTTTGAAACAAATTTTCTTAACAGAAAATCAAACTATTCAATTTTTCATAAAAAGTGATCTTCTACCGTTTAAAATTCGTCTTTTTCGGTAGAAAATCAATCCTCTTGGTTAAAAATTCATATTTAGGTTGAAAATTGGTATCTATTCGGTTGAAAATGTATGTTTTTCGTTGAAAATTCAAGTTTTCGTTTAAAAATTCAACAATTAAGTGAGAAAGTAATTTTTTTAATGGAGATTAACCTACTGTGTGGTAGAAAATTCGACTAGTAGGTTGTAAATTATTATTTTTTTTATTCCGATTGTGAAAGATATTATATTGAAAATGTCAAAAGGTTGAAATTCTGATTTTTGAATATTAATTGTCAGGGAAAATGAACAATTGGTTGAGGAAATTCAACCATTTTGTTCAAAAGTTCTCCTTCTTAGTTTAAAATTCAACTGCTTTCTTGAAAATTTGTCTTTTCCAGAAAATTCATATATTTTCGTAGAAAATGAATTTTTTATAGTAAATTCGTATTTTATCGTTGAAAATTCGACGGAAATATTTCATGGTTGAGAATTCAACTATTTTCTTGAAAATTCGTCGTATTGGTCTGAAAATGTATCATTTTAGTAGAAATTGAGTTCTTTTTTTTGATAAAAATGCAACTGCTTGGTTTGAAATTAGTCATCTTTGGTGGAGGATTTAAACATTCTAAAAACTTATATTCTGTATGTAAATTCATTATTTAAAATAGAACTTCATTTCTTCGTTAGAAAACTATCTTTTATTATGGTAGAAAATGTTATAAAATGTATCTTTTTCGTTCAAAATTCAAGTATTTTGTTGAAGTCATATTTTTTGGACAATAATTCAACTATTTTGTACATTTGTCTACCTCGACAGAAAATTTGATCATTTGGTAGAAAATTAATCTTTGTCAAGTAAAAATTGAGCGATTTGATTAGAAATTCAACCATTTTGTCAAAAATTTACTTATTTTGTTGAAAAATCATCTTTTGTAGTAGAAGATTCAACTGTTTTCTTGAAAAATTGTCCTTTCGGATTAAAAATTTATCTTTCATGGTAGAACAGTCATATTTAAAAGGCTGGTCTTTGAATATCAATGGTCAGGGAAAAATCAGGGAATTTTGAAAATTAAGTTTCTCGATCACCCTAAATCAGAGCTATATACAGCGTATTACCCCATATTTATTGTCTTTCTACTTAATTCTTTTGATGAGGATAATAATTCACCAATTTATATTTCTTCCTACAGAATTAAGTTCACAGAGCAATTGGCCGCCTCCTTCAACTCCTTACGTTGAAGGAAATGAAGTCAATCCAATAGCAAGACCTTCACGTAAACCAATCCGCGAATTTACTAATCATGATCCCCAATCCAAGTATGTACTCAGGAAAGAAGCCAGGAAACAAAAAGCCCAGGTGGAAGAGTTAGACCTTGACCAGAGCTTCGGACAAGTGAATCGCAAGCAAATCCATTCCAGGGAGGCCTTAGGCAGATATCAGGCAGGAAAACAGATGGAAGACGCTCAACAAGCAGCCGCTTATCAGGCAGGCACTCAGCAAGAAGTCGTTCAGCGCCCACGAAATGCGCAACCAGGCAAGTTGTTGAAAATTCATGTATTTTTCTGAAAATTCGTCTTTTTTAGTAGCACAGTTATCTTCTTCATTGCATATTCAAGGAAGAATACTTCGTTAAAAAATTATTTTGTTGATGGAGATGCATAATTTATAATTATAATTATATGGTGCTCATTCGACGAGCACTTTGCTTCCCTGTAGCAAATGTATTTGCCTACTCATAGAGGAAACACTAGTTATTTTTTTCAATAATAGACAAACCAAAGTCTTCATTTTGCTCAATTTAAAAATAGAAATTTACAAAAATTACAAAATTATAAAATAATACAAAAAATGTTCTAAATACAAAGACAAATCAGACAAATCAAATCTTGTATTCAAAGTGATAATTCTTTCGAGCTGGAAAAGGGAAAGGAAAAGTTCTGTCGCACCCTATCTTTTTCCCAGCTTAATGATTCCTTTACAAAAATTGGCAGAATTACTCTATTTGAAAATTTATGATCAAAAAGTCTTTTTTATTCATGTGTCAACTGCGAATTATGTCGATGAAAAAAGTTTTTCTGTTTAAAACTGATGATTCCGATATTATACATGAGCATAACTTCCCTGATCTTCAATAAAGTGTATTATTGCTATAGATCAATCGGTTTGCCTAGAATCAAGAAATCTTTTCCGTTCTCGCATCAATTTTGAATTATGTTAGTGAAAAAAGTTTCACTATAAAAAACCGTGTTTCCAAATATTAGGCACTAGCATAGCTCCCTTACTCTTCAATGAAATTTATCAATGTTCAAGGTCAATCGATTCGTCTCGAACTAAGGAATCTTTCATATTCTTGCATCAACTTTGAATTATGTTGAAGACAAAAGTTTCACTATTAAAAACCGTATTTTCAAATATGATGTATTACCATAGTTTCCTTACTCTTCAATAAAATGTATTAATATTATAGGTCAATCGATTCGTCTCGAGTCAACACATCTTTTCTGGTCTTGCATCAACTTTGAATTATGTTAAAGAAAAAAGTTTTACTATAAATAACCGATTTTCAGAATATATAAATTACCATAACTTACCTACTATTTGATAAAAAAAACATTAATTTTATAGGGCAATTGTTTCGTTCCGATCCAAGGAATCTTTTATAATGTTGCATCAACTTTGAATTGTGCTAATGAAAAAAGTTTTACTATAAAAAACCGTATTTTCAAATATTATGCATTGCCATAACTTCCCTACTCGGTGATAAATTGTGTTAAAATTATAGGTCAATCGATTTGCTTCGAACCAAGGAATCTTTTATATTAATGCATAATACAAAAAAGCGTGACATCCACAGACACATCCACACATTCACACACACACACAGATCCGGACTATTGCTTAGAACATTGTATTAGACATTTTCAAACTAGAGGGTTTAATTAAATGAATTTAAAAATTTTGGAAAATGTTAACATTACAAAGCTTCCTCTATTAGAAAGCAAACATTATTTTGTTGCTGGATCTGCATAATTTGAGTTGGCAATTAATTTCAAAAATTGATATTTTTGGTTGAAAGTTGAACTATCGAGTTGTAAATAATTCTACCTTGTTGATAATTCAACTATTTTTGCTTCCTCACAGAGGAAGCTTTGTATTGGTAACATTTTCCAAAATTTTCAAATTCATTTAATTAAACTTTCATCAATTCAAAAATGTCTAATACAATGTTATAAGCAATTGTCCGGATGTGTGGATGTTTGTGGAATGTGTTGATGTGTATACATGTGGATGTGTGGATGTCACACTTTTTGGTGAACACGATAACTTGAAAACGGTTGCAGATAAATTGATGAAATTTGGAGGGCCCATTTTCCCCACTACTATCTTGAAACCGATCCAAGGAATGTTAAAAATATTTGTTGCATTTTTTTAGCACCTAATGACATTTTTAAAGTCGGTTTTTTATAGTGAAACTTTATTCATTAACATAATTCAAAGTTGATGCAAGAATGTAAAAGATTCATTGCTTCGAGACGAATCGATTGACCAATTATATTAATACATTTTATTAAAGCTTAGGGAAGTTATGGTAATTTACATGATTTGAAAATCGGTTTTTTTGTGTTAAAACTTTTTTCATTAACATAATTCAAAGTTGATGCATCAACAGGAAAGGTGCGTTACTTCGAGATGAATAGATTGACCTATAATGTTAATCAATTTTAATAAATCGTAAGGAATTTATGGTAATTTATGTATTTGAAAATCGGTTTTTCATAGTAAAACTTTTTTCATTAACATAATTCAAAGTTGATGCAAGAACAGAAAAGATGTGATGATTCAAGACGGATCGATTGACCTATAACGTTGAATAAAATCTCTCTCGCACAATCTCTCAAATTCTTCAAATAGACACAAATAGACACATGGGCGTTCAAGAAGTAACCTTGTGAGCAATGATGATCCAATGATGCAGGTTTTCGATGTTGATTATCCCCTAGGTTCTCCAATGTTCAGTTGACTTCTCGGTGGCGGGTCAATTTAACTCAGATTCAACACCAACAGCTTGTTTTCTTGATTGACGGGCGTCCCCGAAATCAAATCAGGTTCTGGTTACATCCGGTTACACCGGGCTTACCAGTGGATCTGCTCATTTCGGTTTTCTCCTCGTCCTTCATTCCCTTCTTCCGTCAATTCTTATCACGTGGGTCGTTTCGTCAGCCCTAGGTGCGTAAGTTCAAATTTCGAGACCATTCATATGAAAGCAGGGCATGACAGTACATTTTATTGAAGAGTAACGAAGCTATAGTGATGCATAATATTGGAAAACACGATTTTTTATAATAAAACTTACTTCACTAACGTAATTCAAAATTGATGCAAGAACGGAAAAGATTCCTTGATTCGATGCAAATCGGTTGACCGATTATTTTAATTTTGCTTCCTCATAGAGGAAACTTTGTAATGGTAACATTTTTCAACATTTTTAAATTCATTTAATTAAACCCTCCCTAATTTAAAAATGTTCAATACAATGTTCTAAGCAATTGTGCGGATGTGTGTGTGTGTGTGTGTGTGTGTGTGTGTGTGTGTGTGTGTGTGTGAGAATATGTGGATTTCACGGTTTTTTGTGAACACGCTAACTATAAAACGGTTGCAGATAAATTTATGAAATTTGGAGAGCTTATTTTCCTCACTAATATCTTGAAACTGACAAGAGGATTTCTGAAAATATTTATTGCATTTTTTTCTAGCACTCAATAATGTTTTAAAAATCGGTTTTTTATAGTAAAACTTTTTCATTCGCATAATTGAAAGTTGAAGCAAGAATATTAAAGATTCCTTGGTTTGGGACTAATCGATTGACCTATAATATTAATACATTTTATTGAAGAGTAGGGAAGTTATGGTAATTTATATATTTTGAAAATCGGTTTTGATAGTAAAACTTTTTTCACTAGCATAATTCAGAGTTGATGCAAGAATATGAAACATTCCTTAGTTCGAAACGAATCGATTGACCTATAATAATAACGCATTTTATCAAAGAGTAGGGAAGTTATGGTAATTTATATATTTTGAAAATCGTTTTTTATAGTAAAACTTTTTTCATTAACATAATTCAAAGTTGATGCAAGAACGGAAAAAATCTCTTGATTCGAGGCAAATCGATTGATCTATAATAATAATAATACACTTTATTGAAGATTAGGAAAGTTCTGCTCATTTATAATATCTGAATCATCAGTTTCAAACGGAAGAACTTTTTTCATCGACATAATTTAAAGTTGATGCATGAATAGAAAAGACTTTTTGATCATAAATTTTCAAATAGAGTAATACTATGACAATTTTTGTGAAGAAATCATAAAGCTGGGAAAGGGATAGGGTGCGACAGAACTTTTCCTTTCCCTTCTCCAGCTCAAAAAATTATTATTTCGAACGCAAAATTTGATTTGTCTGATTTGTCTTTGTATTTAAAACATTTTTTGTATTATTTTGTAATTTTCCATTTTTGGTAAATTTCTATTTTTAAAGTGAGCAAAATGAAGACTTTGGTTTGTCTATCATTGAAAAAAAACGAATGCTTCCTCTATGAGGAAGCAAATACATTTTTTTTCTAACGGGAAGCAAAGTACGCCGAAGAACGGACGCATATATACGGTCATACGGACGAGCGGACACCCGACCGAAACTGTAACGACTTCTGCCCAGGGCTACGAAACACTGAAAATTATATATTTTATTAAAAAGCTGTCTTCTTCAGTAGAAAACTTACCTTATTTTCAAAGAGTCATGTTTCTTGTTCAAAATGAAACTATTTGGTTGAAAATTAATTTTTTCAACTGGAGTAATCCACTTGCAACGCGGATCAATTTGAGTAACACGGAGTAATCTCAGTATTTAGGAGCAATCCGTCTTCTTCGGAAGAAACTCAATCTTCGTGGTTGATAATTCATATTTTTGATGGAAAATTAATTCAACTACAATAAATTGGCTACTCCTACATTTTTATTTGAAATTATTTTATTCCGATTATAAAAGACTCTATGTCAAAAATTTCACAAGATTGAGATACTGGTCTTTGGATATTAATTGTCAGGGAAAATGTACAATTGGCCAGGGGAAACTAAGAGAAGTTGGAAAATGAAGTTTCATCCTGAAAATTATATTTTTAGTTCAAAAATTTATTATTTTCATGAAAATTAAAAAATCTTGTTAAAAAGCCATCCTCCTCAGTTTAAAATTCAACTGCTTTCTTGAAAATTGTTCTTTTTTGTCAGAAAATTCATATATTTCGGTGGAAGATCAACTTCTTATTGGAAATTCATATTTTAATGTTGAAAATTCAAGTGAAGTATTCCTTGGTTGAGAATTCAACTACATATTTTCTTGAAAATTCGTCTTTTTTGTCAGAAAATGTATCTGTTCTAGTAGAAATTGACTTCTTTTTTTAATACAAACGCAACAGCTGCGTGGTTGAAAATTAGTCATCTTTGGTTGGGGATTCAACATTCCTGTTGAAAAATTGAATTCATTGGCTGAATATGAAACCACTTTGCTAAAAAATCATATTTTTCATGAAGATTCATTATTTCAGTTGAAACTTCATTTCTTTGTTTGAAAATTCTTCCTTATTATGGTAGAAAATTTTAAAAAATGTAACTTTTTCGTTCAAAATTCAATTGTTTTGTTAAAATCATATTTTTTGGTAAAAAATTCAACTTTTTTGTAGAACAGTCGTTTACCTCGACAGAAAATTCGATCATTTAGCAGAAAATTAATCTTTGTGAAGTAAAAATTCAGCGATTTGGTTACAAATTTAACCATTTTGTCAAAAATTTAATTATTTTGTTAAAAAGTCATCTTTTGTGTTCAAAGATTAAAATGTCTTCTTGAAAAATTGTCCTTTCGGATTGAAAATTCATCCTACATGGTAGAACACTCGTCTTTAAAATGCTGGTCTTTGAATGTCAATGGTCAGGGAAAAATCAGGGAATTTTGAATATTAAGTTTTTTGATCACCCTGAATCACAGCTATATACAGCGTATTACCCCATATTTATTGTCTCTTTACGTAATTCTTTTGATGAGGATAATAATACACCAATTTATATTTCTTCCTACAGAATTTACAAGATCTTTACGTATAGCCAAAATAATCGAAGATAGGCAGAAAAACGACAATGAGCAGAGGCATAAGCGAACAGGCAAGTTGTTGAATATTCATTTATTTTCTTGAAAATTCGTCTTTGTTTGTACATCAGTAATCTTCTTATTAATTAGTAATTTATTCTTTTGATGGAGATGCATAATTTTAGTTGAAAATTAGTCTCACTGGGTGAAAATTGAACTATTTTATTATTGCTTTTTCTCATAAGAAATGTATTTTTTCAATTGCAATTGAAACTATTTCACCTTTCGTTAATTTTAATTTTTTAATGTGAATGTCCCAGTAATCGTGATGGTCCCAGTAATCGTGGAAGTTGGGTATAATTTGAATATATTATTGAAAAAAATGTTAAAAATAACCTTAATGATAAAACCCACTTATTTTTAGCTTTTTATAACAGCAAATAGGAATCAAATTCATTTAAATTAAATAAAAAGCTAGAAAATTGGCATCACGATTACTGGAACGTTTACATTGAAACTTAAACTATTTAGTTTATACTTCATGAATTCTGTTGAAAATTACCTTTTATTGATAGAAAATTAATCTTCTCAATTAAAAATTATTATTTATGGTTAAAAATTGATATTTTTGTTGAAAGATGAACTATTGAGTTGTTAATAATTCTACCTTGTTAGTTATTGAACAATTTTTCTAATATGTGTTTTTTAGTTGAAAAATCGCATGTCTTGTGGAAAATTCACCACTTTGGTGAAAAATTTGGCTGTTTTGTCGAAAAATCGTTGTTTTTTTGTGGAAATTTATTTTTAACTGTAAATTTAGCTATTTCGCTGGACCGCTGGGTTATCCGAACTGGTAATCCGGTGTATTCCACTTATAATTCGTCTCAAATCAATTAATTCGAAGTAATGCCACTACTTCTGATTAATTCACATTTAACACGTAATAATCCAGTTGTACTTCCAATAGTTCAGTTGTAATTCGAAATAATCTATTTGTAATCCGGCGTGATTCTGGTCTTTGAATATTAATTGTCAGGGAAAATGGACAAGTGGTCAGAAAAAACTAAGAGAACTTTGAAAATGTAGTTTCATCCTGAAAATTATATTCCATTCCTAGTTGAGAAGTTTATTATTTTGATGATAATTCCACAATTTTGTTAAAAAGTCATCCTCTTTAGTTCGAAATTCAACTGCTTTGTTTAAAAATTGTCTTTTTTTGTTAGAAAATTCATATATTTTGTTATAAAATTAACTTTTCATTGGAAATTCATATTTTAATGTTGATAATTCAAGTGAAATATTTCTTGGTTGAGAATTCAACTATTTTCTTGAAAATTCGTCTTTCTGGTCTGAAAATTTATCTGTTTCAGAAGCAATTGATTTCTTTTTTGGATAAAATTGCAACTGCTTGGTTGAAAATTAGTCATCTTTGGTCGAGGATTGAAACATTCTTGTTGAAAATTCGTCTTTTTTGGTCGAATTCCACTGTTTTTCATTAAAAATAAAATTTTGGTTGGTTCCAAATGTCTACTATTACTTTATTTATTGAAAATCTATTTTTTTAGTGCAAAATTGAATTACTTTGTTGAAGGTAAAAGCACTTTGCTAAAAAATCATATTTTTCATGAAGATTCATTATTTCAGTTGAAACTTCATTCCTTTGTATGGAAATTCTCTTCTATTATGATAGGAAATTTTATAAAATGTAACTTTTCTGTTCAAAATTCAAGTATTCTGTTAAAGTCATATTTTTTGGTCAAAAATTCAAGTATTTTGTAGAACATTCATCTAACTCGACAAAAAATTTGATCGTTCGGTAGAAAATTCATCTTTGTCGAGTGAAAATTCAGCGATTTGGTTGAAAATGTAACTATTTTGTCAAAAATGTAATTATTTTGTTAAAAAGTCATCTTTTGTGGTCGAAGATTCAACTGTTTTCTTAAAACTTGTCTATTGGGATTGAAAATTCATCTTTCATAGTAGAACAGTCATCTTTGAAATGCTGGTCTTTGAATATCAATGGTCAGCGTAAAATCAGGGAATATTGAAAATTGAATTTTTCTGCCACCCTGGTTCAGAGCTATATATATAGCGTATTACCCTATATTCACTGTCTTTCTACGTGATTCTCTTGATGAGGATAATAATTCACCAATTCATATTTCTTCCTATAGAATTAAGTTCACAGAGCAACTGGCCGCCTCCTTCAACTTCTTACGTTGAAGAAAATGAAGTCAATCCAATAGAAAGACCTTCGCGTAAACCAATCCATGATTTTATTAATCATGATCCACAATCAGAGTATGCGCTCAGGAAAGAAGCCAGGAAACAAAAAGTCAAGGAACAAAAATTAGACCTTGGCCAGAGCTTTGGACAAATGAATCGCAAGCAAATTCATTCCAGGGCGGCTTTAGGCAGATATCAGGCAAAAAAACAGATGGAAGACGCTCTACATGCAGCCGGTTATCAGACAGACGCTCATCAAGCAGCCTTTCAGCACTCACTATATCAGCAAGCAGGCAAGTTTTTGAAAATTCGTCTTTGTTGGTAGAACAGTAATCTTCTTCGTTGAAAATTCAAGGCCAAATACTTTGTTGAAAATTTATTTTTTTGATGGAGATGCATAATTTTAGTTGTCAAATAATCGCACTAGGCGAAAATTGAACCATTTCTTTTCCATTTTTTTTTCATAAAAAATTAATTTTTTCAATATCAATTGAAAGTATTTCATTTTTTGTTAAAAATTAATTTTTTCATTAAAACTTAAACTATTTAGTTAAAACTTTGTGAATTCTATTGAAAATTAGTTTTTATCGATAAAAATTAATCTTCTTGGTTAAAAATTCATAATTTCGGTTGAAAATTGATATTTTTGGTAGGAATTTGATCTATTGAGTTGTAAATAACTCTAACTTGTTAATAATTGAACTATTTCTTTAATATGTCTTCTTAGTTCGAAAATCAAGTGTCTTGTTGAAAATTCACCACTTTGGTGGGAAACTTAGTTGTTTCATCGAAAAATCGTTGTTTTTTTTGTTGAGAAAATGTAATCTTAACTGAGAATTTAGGCTATTCCGCTGGACCGCTGGGTTATCCAAACTGGTAATCTGGTGTAATCCACTTATAATACGTCTTAAATAAATTATTTCGGAGTAATCCTAGTACTTATGATTGATTCACATTAAATACGTAATAATCCACTTGTAATCTCAATAGTTCACTTGTAATTCTAAATAATCTGTTTGTAATAGGGCGTAATCCAGTGCTAATCGGAAGGAATCAAATTTGATTAAAAATTCAACAATTTGGTGAAAAAATAATATTTTTGATTAAAGATTCAACTGCTTTAGTAGAAAAGTCAACTATATGGTTTATAATTGATGATAGTGTATATGGTTTTGATTTACTGATCTTCTAATTTATTTAAGCTATCAAGCTTTCGCTCCATGACATGGAGCCTCCTCAGGATAACATCTCCTCTCCTCTATAATTAAGAACACTAGGTTTTTTAATGCCAACGTTTCTAAATTATATAAAATATTGAAAGATATTTCATTAATTTAAAAAATCTTACCACAATCCGAAGTCAGACAATATTTTTTAAATATATGGAGTACATATATGTGGATGATGTCAACAACATTTTACGTATCGATGATTAAAAAAAAAAAAAAAAAGAGAATATAAAAATATAAATTAAGAGTTTACCCTCTCCAGGAGGGTCTTGCTCCATTTTTTGTAACAATTCTCCTCTGATGGTCGAAGGAGAATTGACAGTTTATAAATATGGAGTATACCGTAGAATATACAATTCGCATGAAGAATCATTATGTAGTATATAAAGCTATTATGGGTAATATACATGAGTTGATTGGAAAGGGGTCTATTAAAGATGGCGTTTGGAGCGAAAATTTGAAAATCATGCAATTGCGATAAAGTGCATATATGTGTATATGTGACCGTCCACGAAGAAAGGGACCTAATGCGGAAAAAATCGATTTTCATTTTCTTACGCCAATCGATAGTTTCCGATTTACTCTTTCATTTCCAGCAATCAGAAATTTTTTAAGTGAATTACTTTTCTTGTTATTCAGCTACAAACATAGGCATGATGGCTCGTGCCTAACAGTGTTGTGGTAAGTGGAGGGGGTGCTTTTCGTAGACGCATCCCCACTACTTAAATGCTGGCTTGCAGGCTCTGCTACAATCGCCCGTCCTGTAAAATTCAGCTTTGACGCATTAGGTCCCTTTCTTCGTGGACAGTCACATATTACGAAACTATTGTTTAAAAATTATTGGTTAGTAAAATAAGACTATGATAAATTTTGCTAATATGTTCTATATCTGATCTTTTGTTGACTGAATTAGTGTTTCTTACAATATGGAACATCTCTTTAAAGTTTCTCTTTCTTTTATTAGTTTCATAGCTAAGAATCTTCGTTTTTTAAAAATCAAAGTTATGGTCATATTCATGTGAAGGTGCAACTAGTGCTGTACCTCTATCGTCTTTTTTACAATCGCTTGAATGTTCTGTAATTCTAGACTTAATATATCTTTTTGTTTGTCCCACATAAACTCTCCTACATTCACAAGGTATACTATAGATAACGTGTGCTTAAATTAAAAGGTGTGCTATCTTTATTATTAGAGAAATATTTAAACTGATCCATTTCATATTTAAAGACTACTTTTATATTAAAGGTTTTGAAAGCATTCATATAGAATCTCGAAAGTTCTTTAACGAAAGGTAGTACTAACATTTTTTCATATTCGAACGTTCCTAATACTGTTAATGGAATCAACCCTTTTATTGATAAATGTATTTAAGAAACTGACTGGATAGTCATTCTGTTTCAAAGTTTCAGTGACTTTATCTAAATTTTCTTTCATAAATTTTGGATCAGACAATTTTACTGTTCTATCCACAAGTCCATAAATCATTGAGATTTTATCTTTGAAACACATATAAGAGTTGAAATTGGTATATCTTCCGGGGTTAGTTGGTTTAATATACCAATTAGTAATCAGTTTGTTATCTTCTTTAATGAAAGTGATGTCTAAAAAATTAAGTTTATTTTGATCTTCTATTTCTATAGTGAACTGTAATTTAGGATGATAAGCATTAAAAGCTGTTAACAGTTGATCTAAGTTTTTTTCCGGTACACATGTAAAACAGTCATCTACATATCGATGGAAAAAGATTGATTTAAACGGTAGTTTTTTTAAAACATCCTTTTCTAATTTTTCTAGAACTAAGTCAGCAATAAGTCCTGATAATGGGGAACCCATTGGAGTGCCACAAATTTGTTTAAAATATTCATTTTGGAAAACACAATATGAATTGTCGATACAAAATTCAACTTATTTAACAAATTCATTTACTGGTAGTTTTGTGTGATTTCTCATTTTACGCAAATTTAATTTGATATATTTAATTACTAAATCTTTCGGAATATTTGTAAATAGTGATTTAACATCAAGTGAAACCATTTTATAATCATTAGGTATATTAAAGTTTTTTATTTTGTCAATAAGATCCCAACTATTTCTAATATAAAAATAGTTTTTTCTAATAGCTTGTTTAATAGGAGAACTAACAAATTTTGAGAGTGTAAAGTGTAGATCCAGTGAAAGATGTAACTGGTCTCATGGGATAGTTAATTTTATGTATTTTTGGCATTCCATAGAATTTAGGAGCTACTGAGTTATAGCTTTTAAGAGATTTAGCTGTATCGTGATTTATATATTCTTTTCTTGCGTAAATTCCAATCATTTTATTTAATTTACTTTTAATATTAGTTGTAGGATCTTTATTTAATTTTTGGTATGTGTTTTTATCTTTTAAAAGTGTGTAACATTTATATATATATAATCTGTTTTGTTTAAAATTACAGTAGCTCCACCTTTATCAGCAGTAGCTATGATGATATCTTCATTATCTGTTAGAAATCGTTTAGTTTTTTTGCCTAATTCAATAATTTGAAGTGTACTGTTGTTGTTGTAAGAACCATTTGAGTAGTTTTGCAATCTGTTACTAACATTAGATCTAATTTCAGTTCTATTTTTTGAAGGAATCAAATTTACTTTTTCTTCAATGTTTGTTAAGGTATTTTCAACTAGTTTGACTTTATTGGAATTATTAGTATAGAATTTTTTACCTAAACTCAAAAAGTAACCAATATCTTTTGGAATTTGTTGATCTGTTAAGTTGACCAACCATTTGTTGTTTGGATTTTTGTATGGAGTATTTTAGCTATAATATTTTTTGGTGAGCCATTCAAATTTAGAAATAGATGTTTCGATTGAATGTTTCTCTAAATTTATAATTATATTATTTTGACATTCGAAGAATAATTCGATGAGGTTGCCTGTAGCAAGATTTCTAAGTTTTTTTTATAATTTACAAATATTTCTATTAAGTTCTCTGATTTTATAATTTAAATCAGTGATTTCAATCTTCAAAGTTTTTATTTTTAAATTAAAACAAGCTTCATTAAAAGAATTGGAACAAATAGGGTGAGAGAAATTAACTTTTGGATCTAGATTTATAATATGTGATGGTAAAAAACCTTTAGATTTGCAACGTAGTAAAAAACGGTTCTGATTTTTTAATTTCGCTATTGTAGTTCTTATATGTACCCAATACCTCAGTTCCTTGATGGTCTCTGTTGAGTAAGATGTTCTCAGGAGATTAAAAAACTTCATGTCTTCATTATTATGAGAAGGAGAATCTATAATTCTGATCTTAGTAGTAAATTTCAAGAATGATGTTCGTGTTGTTGATCAGGGTAAAATAATTGAAGATGGTGTATATGGTTATGATTTACTCATCTTCTAATTTATTTAAGCTATCAAGCTTTCGCTATGAAACTAATAAAAGAAAGAGAAACTTCAAAGAGATGTTCCATATTGTAAGAAACACTAATTCAGTCAACAAAAGATCAGATATAGAACATATTAGCAAAATTTATCATAGCCTTATTTTACTAACCAATAATTTTTAAACAATAGTTTAGTAATATACACATATATGCACTTTATCGCAATTGTATGATTTTCAAATTTTCGCTCCAAACGCCATCTTTAATAGACCCCTTTCCAATCAACTCATGTATATTACCCATAATAGCTTTATATACTACATAATACTTCTTCAAGTGAATTGTATATTCTACGGTATACTCCATATTTATAAACTGTCAATTCTACTTCGACCATCAGAGGAGAATTGTTACGAAAAATGGAGCAAGAATTCTAAATTTAATATGTAATATTAATGATTTAAATTTTTCCTGGAGAGGATAAACTCTTAATTTATATTTTTATATTATCTTTTTTTTTTTGTTTTTAATCATCGAAGCGTAAAATGTTGTTGACATCATCCACATATATGTACTCCATATCTTTTAAAAATATTTTCTGACTTCGGAATGTGGTAAGATTTTTCAAATTAGTAAAATAACTTTCAATATTCTATATAATTTAGAAACGTTGGCATTAAAAAACCTAGTGTTATTAATTATAGAGGAAAAGAGATGTTATCCTGAGGAGGCTCCATGTCATGGAGCGAAAGCTTGATAGCTTAAATAAATTAGAAGATCAGTAAATCAAAACCATATACACCATCTTCAATTATTTTACCCTGATCAACAACACGAACATCATTCTTGAAATATATGGTTTATAATCGATGTCTGTCGTTGAAAATTCGTATTTTTTGTAGAAAATTTAACTTTTTTTTTAAATCCATTTTGTTTGGTGACAAATTAACTTTTCAAATTCGTGTTTTCGGTTGGGTATTGAATTTTGTTGTTGAAAATTCATCTTTCGTATTGAAAATTTTGCTATTTTGTTAAAATATCGATGTTTGTTTCGTGATAATTTATTTCTTAACTGAAAATTGAACTATTCCATTTTTTTAAATTGATGTTATTGATCTTTATTTTGCAAAATTCTGTTTTTTTTTTGACGATTCATTTATTTGGTAAAAATTCAACTTCTTTAGTAGAAAATTCCACTATTTGGTTTACAATGAATTTTTATCATGGACGTTAAGGTTTGTGTAATTCCAACAGGGCATAAGCGCCCAAATTCGGCACAGAAAAAGGGCATAAGCGCTGAATTTTTTTTCTCAAAAATTTGGTGTAAAAAAATTGTTGTTCAAGAATTTTGTTTTCCAGAAAGGACTTTTTCCGAGAACTATTTAACAACCCCTTTTCTTCTAAAAATTTTGTTTCAATAAATTTTTTTTTCTCAAAAATTTTGTTTGAAAAATTGTTACATTTGGACATTTTTTTCGTAAATTTTTTCCCCCAAAATTAAGAAAAATATTTTGTTTGAAGATTCAGTTGGGACTTAAAGAACGTCTTGATAAGCTACAAAACTCTTCCATGTAGAGGACTTCTTTTTAAAGAAATTATCAGATTTCAAGGAATTGTGACGGATTTCTAACCAGATTTGAGGCATTCCAGCGGATTTAAGAAAAAAAATCATCGGATTCCAACAGATTGCAAGAGAACTTTAGGGAATAAATGGAATACATTTTTAAGGTACTTCTGAGGATTCAAGAGATTTCAATGGATCTATAACCAGATTGAGGGATTCCGACGGATAGCTAGATAACTTTAGGGAATATATGAAATAAAATTAAATTTTAGAGGATGTTCAAATAATAATAAATAATTATGATAATATTTATATTTATGTATTTATTTTTTGATTTAATAACTTAAATTTCAATTTAATTTTACTTCTATTGATAATAACGATGTCAAGGGATCTAACCAGATTAAGGGGTTCCAACGGATAATTAGAGAACCTCAGGGAGTAAATGAAGTGAACTCAAATTCAAAGGGTTTTCTAGGGATTTCAGATATTTCAAGGGATCAGATATTTGAGTGGATTTCTAGAGAACTTCAGGGAATAATTAAAAGAAAATGAAACTTCAAGGGACTTGTAAGGATTTAAGAGATTTAAAAGGATCTGGCCAGGTTTGAGGGATTCCAGCAGATAAAAAAAAAATCATCAGGATTACAGGGATTTGTACGGATTCTATGGGATATTAAAATATTGTCGAGTTCTCCATGGATTTTCGGATGACCTCAGGAAAAGATTTGGGGTTTTCTGAAAGAATTTTAACGGATTCCAAAACTTTTAGGGTAGAGTTCAAACGATTCGAAAGAATTTTACGAAGTTTTTTTGTGGGATGTATATTTCATATGAGATAAGAATCCCTCAATTAAACACTTAATCCAACCTCGACATTCTTCTAATATTTTTCTGTGGCGCCATTTACTTTTTCTTGTGCCTGGAGGGGGGAGAGGGCAAAATTATCTTACGGGTCTGGTTCTTAGGCAATATATGCTTAGTGTTTCACTTGAACTTACGTTTCCCTTGACTAATAGGAATTTACCCTCACTGTATTTGCTGTAATAAAAGCAATGAAATCGCTTTTGTTGGTAGAACATTTATCTTCTTGGTCGAAAATTCATGTGGAACTACTTTATTGACATTTTCTTATGATGATTTTTTAATTGAAAATTAATCTATTTGAAACTTTATATCATTTCAATAAATTTATATTATTAAAATCATTGAAGCGAATGCATTTTTATTGTCTTGTTTTCATAATTGAAATAAGTGCGCATCTTTTGAAAAAACAATTTTGTAATTAACATTTCATTGCTTCTTGTGTCGATTTTCCAAAAACTTAATTTGCTTATTTCCAATCTTATTCTTTGCAATTTGAATAAAAAATACGCATCTTACCAAAGAATAATTTATAAAAAAATTGTAGATCTTTTTTGGGTTAATTAATTTTAATTAATTTTTTTCATACCTTGTGTCCTTCGTCCAAAAATTTTTATTTTTTATTCTTATTGGTGTTTTTTATGATTAGAACAAAAACTACGCGTCCTATATAAAGTGATTTATAACAAATTTCTAGATAATTTCTCGGTGCACAATTCTCCTTCCTTCATCTTGTTTCACATCTTACATAGTTTGACGACAAAATTAAATGTTTGATTTTCCATTATTTTTTGTGCGATAAAATTTGGGATTTTTGATTTTTCTATAAAATTAAAAAAGTTGGTATGACAATCTTGCAGAGATTTCAAAAAGCAACGTTTTTCTTCAGTTAACGTTTTTTCATATCGTGCGTTGTTTGGCTTGAAATTTACATTTTTATTTGTTTTTGCTTGGATTGGAAGTACTATAAAATACAGTAAATAATTATCATAACTTAAAGAAAATATTAAGATAGCTACATCGGCTTTCATGCAATTTTAATTTTAGTCTGCGTCTTGTTAAATTTATATCGTTTATATTGCTTCACGGAGTTTTAAATATCTTGAAGATTTGGAATTAAAGATTCTTTAACGTTGAATGTGCATAACAAATTTTGAATTTTGCTGATTTCGAAAATCAAAAGTTAAAACTTTCAGTTTTAAATCTGCAAATTGAAAAAATTGTAAATGCAAGTCTTTAAAGTTACATAATTTCCAATACTGAAATTTAAAACATGCATAATTTTTAATTGTAGATTTTCAAAACAAAAAACATTGACCAGAACAGAGGAATTTTCAACTATATAGTTGAATTTTCAACGGAACAAAGATAGATTTTAAACCAGAGATATAAATTTGTATATAAAATTGAAAATATATAAAAAAAATTACAAAAGAGTTCAACTTTCAAGCAAGTAGTTAAACTTTTTACCGAAAAGATGAATTTTCAACCAAGAAGATTAATTTTTTCCTCTAGAAAGATGAATTTTTAACAAAATACATGAATTGGCAGTCAAATAGTTCAATTATCGCTTATAATCATAAATTTTCAAGAAGGCAAATAAATGATTGTTTCAACGAATTTGTTGAAGTTTTAAGCAAATAATACGAATTTTCTAGAAAGTAATTGAATTTACAACTCAAAAATTTAAATGTTTGACAAAAAAAATCATTTTCAACCCGTTAGTTCAAATTTCTATAAAAATAGTTGAATTTTCAACAAAGAAAGATTTTCAAGTCATGAAAAAAAAACAATTTCAACCAAAGTGTTGAAGTTTCGAACCAAAAAGACGAATTTTCTACAAAACAGTTGAATTTTCAACCCGAAAATATATGAATTTTCAACAAAAAAGTTCATTTCCAACCGATTAGTTCAAGTTTCTACGCAAGCAGTTGAATTTTCAAATAAGTATAATTAAATTCCCAACCAAATGAGAACATTTTTATTTTTATCAATGAAATCTAAATTTACAAGGCTTTTTCTTGAACTCCAACTGCTAAAAATTCAGGCAATGAAAATTGAAGGAATTTAAAGATTCAATTCCAAGCAGCTGAAAATCGAAGAAAATTTAAAATTGAATTTTCAATATTTGAATTTTTAATTTTCTTTCATTTTCAAAAGTTGAAAATTCCTCTTAAAAAATAGAATGTTGAGAACTCCATTTTAAATTTAACTGCAATTGTCTACAGTTGAATATTGAATTAAAAAGAAGTGATAAAAATTTAATATTCACAGCATTTTTCATGACAATTTAATAAAGTTGGAGAAAATGTTGAAACCGGGAATTTTTCCCATTGCTGAAAGTGGCGACATTCAGTTTGTATATTTTAAAATATTTTGTTTCGGCTGATTGATAAATAATGAAAGCTAGGAGCCTTTATCAGTCTTTAGCATTTAATTTGTACTATCAAAGTTTGTGAAACTGATATTTCACCATTTGGAACTTTTTATTTTAAAATTATGCTTGTTTTGAAATCCTTGAAAAAATCTATTGAAATTAGAAGATTTCCATACTAAATTTGTTCATTTTTAAACGATTGAGTTAAGAGTTTTTGAATGGCCAATTTTTTTAGCTTTAATTTGGAAGATTTGAAGAGCTGAGAATACAGAAGATTTTAATTTTAGCTGCTTTTGTTTGTCGTGTAGTTTTGAAAACTTAAAATAAAGAAATCATCAGTTTTAACAGTTTTAACTTTTGAATTCCAACTTGATTTCCAATGCCCGAGAAAAATGTTTGTGAACTGGCAAATAACCGGAAAGTGACCAAGAAATTTTTCCTTTATTAGAGTGGCCAACTCTGCCTCCCTCAATTTGAAAATATTACACATAGAGAATTCATACAATACTTTTTAATAGAGTTGTTTTCGATTTTCACAATTTTTGTCGGATGCACATTTTCCTAATTTTCCGTAAAAAATAAAAATCATTTTGCAAACTTTGTAAATATAATTGGCCTTAAATAGGGATGAACTTGAGTATCGGATGCAGTTTATTTTTATTTCTTAACTATTTCTGCATGCCAAAGATAATTTATTGCGTCTATCAATAAAAATGGTTAAAACTTAAAGAATTGCTGCACAAATTTCACATATTTGATGAGCGAAAAGTGGGCCACTAAAGATTGTTAAAAAATTATTTATTCAATAGATATTTCCTAATTCAATACTGAAAATCAAATAATTACTAGGCATAAATACATAAATTTAATTAGGTCTCTATGTAATAATTCAAAAAAAGTATAAACATGGAAAACTTTAAAACTAGAAAAGTTCCATAAAACGAAGCGATGGTGTTCTTAACGTGACCTAGTCTGTTTCCATTTTCAAAATATTAACTTCTGATTCTTTGGAAAAGGTTTTCAAAAATAAAAACTTTTTACAATTCAAAAATTATAATGGATCACAATATAGGCTATAAATTAATTAGGCGTATTCAGGGTTCTCATGCGCTACTTTTCATCAAAATTCGGTTCTCGTTTTTCGAAATTTTTTTGGTAAAAATGGCCAAAATTGAAATAATTGATAATGGAATTTTACAGATTTGATTTGCAAAAAGTGGGGCAACAAAGATTACAGAAAATGGCTAATTTGATTATTCAAGATATTTCCTAATTCAATAGAGAAAAACAACTTATTTCTGAGTATAAATATATGTAAACTTATTCAGGACTGTATAATAGTAATTAAAAAAAGGTTTTGGAAGTGGGAAAAGTAGAAAATATAAAAATCTATTAAAATAGCGCGATGGTTTCATATTTCTAACTTTATTGAAACAATAAGAAGGTCCTATTCTGAAACTGTGAACGTGACATAGCCTCTTTCCATTTTTAAGATATTTTCTTCTCATTTTTTGCAGGAAGAAAAATAACTAATAATAAATTCAACTTTTTTGTAAAAAGTTCTATCTTTTTTTGAAAATTCCACTACTTGGTTGGAAATCCATATTTTTTGTTCAAACTTCGTCTTTCTCGGTAGAAAATTTAACTATTTTGAAGTTCAATTTCTTGGTTGAAAATGCATCTATTTTGTTGAAAATTCGATTATTTCTAAATATTATTTTCTTCAGCTGAAAATTTAATTGTTTTTAATTTTTTTATTTTATTTTTAGTTAAACTACTTAGTTGACAGTCGCACTACTCTGTTAGGGATTCATTGCAAATTTATGTTTTTTGTTCAAAATTCAAGTATTGTGTTTACAATTAATTGTTGTCATGGAACAGTAATCTTTTTTGTGAAATATTGAACTATTTTGTTGAAATTTGATGTATTTTATTACAAAATTAGCCTTTTTCGGTAATAAATTAATTTTTTTCCACCTTCTTGGAAATTAAACAAGTCCGTTACAAAGTATCTTTTGTGATTGAAAAGTCAACTGTTTTGTCGAAAATTCATTTTAGTTATTTTTTTGTTAAGGATTCAACTATTGTTATAAGAAAAATTCATCTATTTGGTTAAAAATTTAACCACTTTATTGAAAAATCATTGTTTTTTGGTTGCAAAATTAATTTGTCTCTATATATTCAACTTCTAATCCAGTTTAATTCAAGTAATCGGAAGTAATCATAGTAACCCGGAGACATTAACTATTTGGTTGATTACTCACTTGTTTTGTTAAAATTTCGGCTTTTTTGTTAGAGAATTAAAATTTTCGGTTGAAAAGTATGGTTTCATTGAAAACTGAACTATTCGGTTAAAAATTCAACAATTTGATGAGAAAGTAATTTTTTGGTTGAAAATTAATGTACTCTGTGGTAGAAAATTCAACTAGTTGGTTGAAAACTACCTTTTTATAGCTAAAATTGATATATTTTATTGCAAATTCTTTTTTTTTCTAGAAAATTCAACTACATTTTGAAAATTCCATTTCTTGGCAAAAAAAATCTAGACTAATCCACTTGCAAAGCAGATTAATTCAAGTGAAACGGAGTAATCTCAGTATTTTGGTGCAATATCCGTCTGTTTCGGCAGAAACTCAATCTTCTTGGTTGATAATTCTACTATAATGAATTGGCCATTCCTAAATTTTTATTTGAAATTGTTTCATTTCGTTTACAAAAGATTCTTTGTTGAAAATGTTACAAGATCGAGATTCTGGTCTTTGAATATTAATTGTCAGAGAAAATGAGAAATTGGTCAGGGAAAATTTAGAGAACTTTTAAAATGAAGTGTCCTCCTGAAAATAATGCTTTTAGTTAAAAATTTTATTATATTTTTTTTTAAATTTAACAATTTTGTTAAAAAGACATTCTTTTCGGTTTAAAATTCAACTCCTTGGTCGAAACTTTATCTTTTTTGGCAGAAAATTAATCTATTTTGGTATAAAATCAACTTTTTATTGGAAATTGGAATTTTTGGTATGAAAGTTTATCTTTTTTCGTAGGAATTGGTTTCTTTTTTGGAGAAAAATGCAACTACTTGGTTAAAAATTAGATATATTTGGGTGAGAATTAAAAAATATTGTTGAGAACTTATCTGTTTTGGTGGAATTCAACTGTTTTTTATTCAAACTTAAATTTTGATTTGTTTTTAAACTCTACTATCACTTTATTCGTTGAAAATTGTTTTTTTTTCGGTGTAAAATTGAACTAATTGATTGAAAATCAAACCACTTTGCTGAAAAATCACTTTTCGTCATACCTCAATCGAAAATTCGACTTTCGACGCCTGTGGAGCGGGTCGAATTTTCGATTATAGATATGATGAAAAATTGTATGCATGACTCGTCACGCAATATACTATTGTTGTTGTAGATTCATCATTTCAGTTGAAACTTCATTCCTTTGTTTTGAAAATTGTTTTTTATTATGGTAGAAAATTCTAGAGAATGTGACTAATTTTGTTCGAAATTCAAGTAGTTTGTTGAACTCATATTTTTTTGTCAAACATTCAACTGCTTTGTTCAGTATTCCTCAACCTCGGCAAAAAATGCAACGATTTGGTTAAAGATTTGAACACTTTGTTGAAAATTCAATTATTTTGTTAGAAATTCATCATTTATGGTCGAAAATTAAACTGTTTTTTCGAAAAATTGTCCTTTCGAGTTGAAAATTCATCTTGGATTGTAGAAAAGTCATCTTACAAGATTAACATACTAATCTTTGAATATCAGTGGTCTGTGAAAAATCAGGGAATTTTGAAAATTAAGTTTTTCTGCCATCCTGAATCAGAGCCATATACAGTCATATACCCTATATTTATTTTTTTTTTTCACGTAATTCCTTTAATGAGGATTAGGATCCAATAATTCATATTTTTTTCTCACAGAAGCAACTTCAGAGGAAAATCCACCACTTAAGCTCAAGAAAGATTATACTTTTCCTCCAGGTTCCGCCGTCGCAAGAAGAAGAGAAAACAGGAAGCTAATATCCCTTCAGCGTGAACAAGAACAAAAAGCAGGCAAGTTGTTGAAAATACATGTATTTTGTTGAAAATTTGTTTCTGTGGGGAGAATATTAATCTTCTTCATTGAAAATTCAAGGCGAATGACAACTTAATTAAAATAGTATATTACACTACAAGGGCAGGAAGTTGAAAATTTTTGCACTGCCTGTTTAGGGCTTTCAACCTCCTGCCCGTGTGGTGTATACTATTTTTCTTTGTAGCCGGTCGAATGTACGTTTACCAATTGCATTTTTAATTATTATAAACAATACAATGTACAACGTACATCCAGACGGATGTAAAAGAACTAATTTCAACCCAACGATGATTGGTTGATTTCTTTAGTCGATGTTTCGATCGCGAATACACTGAACTTGAGAGTAATTGTTTATTTATTGACATTAAATATTATAATTATCCACTAAACACAAATCATAGGCTCTCTGCCTCGAAATAGATGCGGAAAATACGTACTTTCGACGGAGGTATAAAGAAAATCTACTTTTTTTATGGAGATGCATAATTGAGGCGCTGGATGCAAAAAGGAGATGTAAAATTATTTTGTTGGAGTGGGGAGGCCCGTGGGTACTTGAGAATAAAGTTTTGAATTTTTATTTTTAGAATGCTATCCACATCGTAAGTTAAATTCCGCATCTTTTTCTTTTGATGAAAAAAGCCTTCTTGTTTTCTGAATTATTCATAAAAAACAGTTTTTTTCTCTGATTAAAATATTTCGCTTTCTTCATTTCAACTGGCGACGAATTCGGCACTTTTCGATATTTTAAAGTAAAATTCGTGAGGAGTATGTATCAACATCTTTTGCGAGCGATGGCCTGAGCAAAAATTAAAAATATTTATTTGAAAAAAAAGTGAATAATTTTTTGCCGAGTAGTTGCACTATTCGTACACAAACAACATTGATCGTTTCCGGAGTCGAGCGAATTTTGAGGAAGAACAAACTGTCAGCTACACAGTTTGCCGGGAAGGTTCAAAGAAGTTTTCTAGAAATTTTTAGCTCAATTGAAATAGTAGTTAACAAACTATTAATGTATTAATTTTCCAATCGATCGATTATCTCGTGCGTACGCTGCGCTATGCCCGACAAGCCGTTGTTGTCCCAGAGTTAAGTGAACTCTGCCTTAGGGCACGTAAGATATTTTTTAATTAAAATTCAATAAAACATGGAAAATCATGGCTAATAATAATTTTTTCCCTTCCTTTTTGATTAAAATATTTCAGTAAATTTATCATACTTCACATGAAATTTTATTTAAAATTTAAAAAAATGCCGACTTCGTCGCGAGCTGAAATGAAAAAAGGCGAAATATTTTGATCAGAGGAAAAAAACTTTCTTTATAAATAATTCAGAATATAAAAAAGCTACAACTTTTTTCTTGGAAGGAAAAGATGCAGAATTTAATTTACGGTGTGGATATGTATTTACAAAATTGAAGTTCAAAACTTTATTTTCAAGTGCTCAGGGGCCTCCCCACCCCAGCAAAATAATTCTGTATCTTCTTTTTCTATCCGAAGCCTCAATTTTAATTGACAATTAATCTCCTTAGTTGAAAATTAAAACAATTTGCCAAAAAAAAATTTTTTCTGTAGATTCAACATTTCAGTTGAAACTTCATTTCTTTCTTTGAAAATCGTTTTTTATTAGTTTGTTGAAGTCATATTTTTTGTTATAAAATTCCACTGTTTTGTTGAAAATCGAATTATTTGGTTGAAAAGTCATCATTATTGGGCGGAAATTAAACTGTTTTCTTGAAAAATTGTCCTTTCAGATTGAAAATTCATTTTTGATGGTAGAAAAGTCATATTACTTGGTGGAAATAAATACGTGAGTTTTGAATTTCAATATGAAATTCTCTTGTTTTGGTATGTTCATAAAAGATCTTATGTTAGCAATGTTACTAAATTATAATATTGGTCTTTGGATATCAATGATCGGGGAAAAATCAGGGAGTTTTGAAAATTAAGTTTTTCGACCACCCTGAATCAGAGCCATATACAGCGAATTGCACTGTTATTATTGAATTCTTATGTAATTTCTTTAATAAGGTTTAGAAGTTACTAATTTATATTTCTTCTTACAGAAACAAGTTCACAGGATAATACGCAGCCTCCTTTAAATCATCACGTTTAAAGAAGATAAAGTCATAAGCCGTCCACCTAATGATAAATTCAATCAGAGGAAATTTTAATTCCAGTAGTAGTCTTGCGCACGCCACGGCGCGCACCTATCAATTTTTTTATAAAACAGAATAAACCAAATACTTATTTTTCCGATGTTATTTGCATTTAATTAATGTAACAAAATATCTGTATAAAATAATTAGAAGTCCCCACCGGATGATCTCTGTAGCCATCAATAAGAAGCTTCTTTTCATTTTTTTTTTTCTCTATTAAAGGAGTACATAACGGATTTCTTGTATCTTATTTGTAGGTAATTTCTATCATCGTTATCATCTGAAAAAAATGATAAATATGATTATAATTGAATTTATTATAATTGGCTCTTAAATTTGTTTAACACTTAACTTATTTGCAAATTATATTGCCGTGATAATACTTTTTATTTTATAAATTAAAAGAAATGTTATTAAAATAAATTGTGAATTGTGCATTATAACATATATATGAGTGTACAAATTTTTATTCAATGAATGCTATGAATCACATCAATCACCCTTACTCTATAGTAATACATACTCCACCGATATTCTATAATTCATTGAGAGATGTAGTGAATTTTTCAAAACAAAAAATTAATTTTCTCATTTTTATCATAAATGATGGAAGTTATTACTAAGAAGTAAAATGTATTTTATTATCATTTTCTATACGTGAACATTTTTATCGTTTCTGCTGTTGTTTACGCAAAATGAGTAAACTCTTTTATTTTAAGAAAAAAAATTATCCTGTCTCCATAACATTCCAGACCTTTATAAACGTTTAAGTCCTTTTTTCAATAGAAGCTAAATTAAACACAAAAATTTCAAAAGGCATAATTTTTTCCTTCTGCGAAAATCTGTTTTTGACTTTTTTTTCAAATAATTTTTTTTTGCGTATCGCATAATTTACTCAAAACAATGTTTCTATCTGATATATTCTGCGAGTGTACTTGTAGAACACGTCTAATTTTACATGGATTCTTTATATACACAAAAATTATACGTAAAATGTTTTGCATAAAATTATTGAAAGTATAAAGTATAATTTTTACTGTTTAAATCCACATATGTTTTATAAGTAATAATACAAGAACGCTTCACAAAGTATTTGGATTACATCGTCGAACTTGCGTCGCTTTTTATATACTATTTCTATGAAGCATTCTTTTCATCTGATAGTTTAATTTTTTTATTAGATTCTTTTTCGTTATCATTGTTTAATCGTATTTTGGAAGTGTAAATAATATCTTCCATTTGTAAAAATATCAAAGCTTAGAATTTAACTGCTCCATTTATGGGTTAAAAATTAATCTTTTTGGTTTTAAATTCAACCATTTATGCAAAAAAATTCTAATCGAAAAAGTATAAACTGAGAATTAATCCAAACAAATCGCACGTTGAGGACAATAGTGTGATAACTCAAAAAAAAATCATTTCGAGAAATTCGACTTTGAAAATTTTCAGGTTTTCACGATGAGGGGATTTTTCTCCATAAACGTTCTTCCTTATAAAAGTCAACTTTCCTGTTAGTTGAGAGTATTTACCGAGCTACCTCTACCCGTTTAGCGAATTTCCGCTTAAAATTCTATGTGTTCGAATTTTTCAAATTAAAGTTTCAAGTTGTCACAGTTTTGATTTATCACGCGGAACCTGTTGCACCTAGAGATGTCCCGCTGCTCTAGAACGATAGAGCTCGAAAAATGCTATCCAATGGTGGTATTAACTCAAAAATTAACTTTTTTGAGTTGTCACACTATTGTTCTTAACGTGCGAAATTTGAACTAACATCACATCCACTGGGCAAAGTTCATAGGTGAACATTTATGTCATTTGTTAAAAATTCGTCTTTTTTGGTAAAAAATTAATCTTTTCAGTTGAAAATTCCAATATTTGTTGAAAAATGTATGTACATATTTTATTCGAAACTCTTCTTCTCTGATAGAAAATTTATCTTCTCGCTTGAAGATACATATTTTGTATTGAAAATTTAAATATTTAGCTGAACATTCAACAGTTTTGTTGAAAGTTCGTGTTTTTGGCTTGAAAAATCAACATTTTTCATGACATTTTTTGTATTGCTTGAAAAAAATTTCTTGGTGGAAAGGTTCGTGTTTTTATTTGGAAATAGTGTCTTTAGTGTATTTTTTCGAATTAGCAGCAAAACAGCGTCATCGCTTTAAAAAAATGTCGAATAGTGTCAATAGTGTGTTGAGCCCGAGGCCTGAATTTGTAATATTATTATTCTATGGGCCGCCACAGTCTAACTGATTTGAGCAAAGTGACCCATTTGAACCGAAATAGCTGGGAAGGTGTGTTACAAAAAATGTAGTATTGAAAAGTATTCGAAGGTATTGTATTTTAAATCTCGTGAGCGCGAAGCAATAATTTGTAATTCGACGTTTTTTGCTGCAAGACTAATTTCTAATACAAAAAGTAACTGAAAGTCAATGTGTGTATCAATAATGTGACTAATGTTCTTTTTAATTTGAAAGCATTCCGAATAATTCGATTCATAAGACCTGAAACACCTAAAGTTAAAATTCAACAAATGGAAATAAATTGGAAAAAAATTTTAAACTCCAAAAAGTTTAATTGATTTTAGTAAGTTTAAAATGATTTTAGAAAAATACGAGAGAATTTAAAAGAATTTTATGAAATGTGAAAGAATTTAAAATTAGTTTAAAACACTTCAAGATGAATCAAACACAAACTGAAAATTTAATAGAATCCATTGAACTGAATGAAGTTGATGTTAATAAAAAGAGTTGAGGTAAATTAAAAAAAAATCGAGGGAAATAATAGAAGAATTCCGCATGTGTGAATGAATTCTTTAAAATCGTATTATAAAATCCCGTGTAATCGTATGAAACTTTATAATATTCTCTTGAATCCTGGAAAATTTATTCAAATACATGTAGAGCGTTCAAAATCCATTAAAATCATTAAAATCTCCGGAAATTTTCTAAAATTCATTTAAATATTTTAAAATATAGTGATACCTTGCAGGTTCAATAAAATAGTTTCATTACATACTCCAAAGTTCTAAAAGATTCTTTAAAACGCCCGAAAATTTTTGTTCATTTCTCTTAAAGTTATTCAAAACCTTTAAAATCACTTCAAAAATTAATAATATCTTGAAAGTGCAATAAAATCCTCAAGAACGATTGAAGATATTTCAAATCCTTATAAATTTTTTAAAATTTCCTGATACTTCTTAAGGCTATTGAAAATTTCTTGCAATTACAAACAACAAAATCTTAAATCATTAAAATACTTTCAAATTATTGAACTAGATTTTAAAAATTTCTTGGAATCTTTTGAAATATTCTGAATGATTTAAATGAAATTCTGAAAGTGAGTGTTTGGCAGCCCTAATTATTCTTCTTACAGAAATTCCCTGACTTTTGCCATTTTTTCAAAATCCCTGACTTTCCCCTGATGGCTTACAAGACTTCCCTAATCTGCGGTCACCCTGGTTTCACTGAGTCATATACAGGGTGTTTTTTTTAACTTGAGACAACGAAATATCTCAAAAAATACGCATCCTACGGAAAAAATGTCTGGAATAAAAACTTTTTATTTTCGAGGGGGAAAAAAGATTTGTTAAAATGTATCCCACCCCCACAGGAGGCAGGGGTGGGGGTAACTTCGTAATTTCAAATAGCAACCCCAATTTTTTATCACAGATTCAGCTTCTCCTTTACGAAATACGTAAGTTTTATTCAGAAAATTTGTTTTGATTTGCGATAGATGGCGCTGCAATTGCGAAAAATGAAATTGTTGACACTACTTTTAGCTCTACCCAGGAATAACGACGCGGACGTAGTAGTTGTCTATTCCCTTCGGGGTGCTTATTTTCGGTGAGTCCCCTTGCCTCTCACCATCCATCGGGGTGCTTGAACTTTTGGCAACGGGACAGTAAAAGTGATAAAACTGTCGAAAACCACTCCCGAATGCAGTTGGTTGACGACAGTCGATTTTGGATGTAGACATTACATATCATCGAGTCTCCACTGTCTACAATCCTCGACGTCATTCCGGCCGAGCGATAACCGCGTCTGTCCGTGCTTAACGTTTATTCATTAGGAAGGTCACGTTCGTTTGAGTTGGTGTGGGTGTCGTTGTATTTCCTCATTACCTTACTTCATTACTTTTACAATGGAAATTCTATCTCAGCAACAGAAGATTGAAATGATTCTCATTTATGGAGAAAGTGGCAGGAATATCAATGATGCTCTCACGCTTTATGCTCAACACTTTCCAGAAAGTGTTCCTTCACGCGCTTCTTTTTACCGGGTTGTCCGAAACTTCATCACTGACGGAAGTGTACAACCGAAAAAAAGGAAGCGTCAAGTAACAGTTACTGGAGTTGATAATGAAATTGCAATTTTAGCTGCAGTCACTCATGACCCTCATGTTAGTACTCGACAACTAAGCCGCGATTCCAGAATGTCTCTATCCAGTGTTTGGAAGGTATTAAAACGTAATAATTATCATCCGTATCATATTTCACTGCATCGAGAACTTCATGGAAATGATTTTCAGAACCGAGTGAAATTTTGTCAATGGGCGGTTCAGCAGATACAAGGAAACCCGAATTTCTTTTTTCTAGTACTCTTCACAGACGAGTCGTCTTCCACAAACCATGGTAACGTTAATCGGCACAACGTTTGGTGTGGAATAATTGGAGATCAACTTATCGGTCCGTATTTTATTGATGGAAATTTGAACGGTGAAAATTATCGTGACTTTTTAGAAAATCAACTTCCAATATTGCTGGAAGACCTAAGCTTGGAAGTGCGACACAACATGTGGTTTCAACATGGCGGTTGTCCAGCACATTATGCGGCAATCGCGAGGGAAGTACTCAATCGCGAATTCAATGGACGATGGATCGGTAGAGGAGGTCCAGTAAATTGGCCTGCCAGATCGCCAGATCTTACGGCGCCGGATTTCTATTTATGGGGTTATCTAAAGAATCGCGTGTATCAAGAAGTGCCCACAACTCGTGATAACATGATCGAGCGAATCAGGTGTGCTTGTGCACAAATATCACCAGACACAATTCGCAGTTGTGTGGAATCTTTCAAAGCTCGGATTAACAAGTGCATCAAAGTGCGAGGACACCATTTTGAGCACTTATTGTAAAATAATCAATCGAAATCAAGCATCCCTGTTGTGAGAGGCAAGGGGACTCACCGAAATTAAGCACCCCGAAGGGAATAGACAACTACTACGTCTGGGTCGTTATTCCTGGGTAGAGCTAAAAGTAGTGTCAACAATTTCATTTTTCGCAATTGCAGCGCCATCTATCGTGAATTGAAACAAATTTTCCGAATAAAACTTACGTATTTCGTAAAGGAGAATCTGAATCTGTGATAAAAAATTTGGGTCGCCATTTGAAATTACAAAGTAATTGCCTCCTGTGGGGGTGGGGGTGGGGTAAATTTCAACAACAACAAAAAGTTACTGACACTGACTAATGAGGATTAATAATAATAATTTTTTCCAGGAACATTCAATAATGTGTCCAATGTCCTTTTAAATTCAAAAGAATGTCAAAGAACTCGACAAAATTTATAAAAATTCCAGGTAAATTTTAACGAATTCAGGATAATTTCATTAGACTTCAAAACGATTCAACTTATATTCAGAGGGATTGGAAAAATCCCCTAAATTTCCTGGAATTTATTTAAATTGGAGTGAATTTAGTGAAATTTGAGAGAAATGAAAAATATGAAAAATGCAACGAATTCAGCAACTTTTTTCAACAAATTATTGAATTTTCAACCAAAAACATACTTTTCAACCAAGATTTTGTAAGAAAAAAGGTTCTTTTTTGTTCTTATAACAAATTTTTTTTCACAATATGCATGAATTTTCAAATAAGAAAGATTAATTAACAGAATAGTTGAAAACTATTTGAAACTCACATGTAAATTACTCTGAAGTATTTGGATTACAAATGAATTGCAAGTGAATGTCCAGGATGAGAACAGGATTACTCCGGTTTACAACTTAATCCTTTCAGACAAGTAAATTACTTCGAAATACTAGTATTACTCTCAACTGTTTGGACCAAACCGGACTAGAAGTTCAACGTCCAGATGAAAATTAATTTTTCAACCAAAGAACAATGATTTTTCAACAAAATTGTAAAATTTTCGATCAAGGAGATTAATTTTCAATCAAATAGTTGAATTCTTAACAAAGAAAAACAATTTTCGACAAAACAGTTGGCTCTTCGAACACAAAAGATACACTTTACCAAAATCGTTTAATTTTCAAGAAGATGGATCAATTCTTCGCCAAGATATTCAACTTTTAACCAAAAAGATGCACTTTTGACCAAGAAGATTAATTTTCTAATAAACAGTTAAATTTTCTACATAAAAGACGAATTTTCCATGACAAAAATTGATTGTGAAGCAAATAGTTTAATTGTCTACCAATCAAGTTGAAATTTCAACAAAAAACATAAATTTTCAATAAATTTCTAACAGAGTAACCAAGTAATTCAGCTAAAAAATATTATTTCATAATCCAAAATATAATAATTCAATTTCAAGCTCAAAAAAATAAGTTTCAAAAACTAAAAAAGAATTTTCAAACAGAAAAGATTTACCAAAATAGTTCCATTTTTAAACGAAAATATATATATTGAAGCAAAAACATTAATTATATTTTCAGTTAAAAACTCTACCACTAAGCTTCTGGAAAGATCGGAAGAGGAATCCTTTCTCTGAATATGCTTTCTTCTGCAAGAAGTTACGTTTTAATACAAATCAAGTTTGCTAAGAATCTGTATTATCGAAAGGAGAAGATATTTTTTCTGAATTAATTTAATTAAATTTTTTTTTAATTCACAGCTCCATCTAATCTAATCTAATCTAATCAAGTTTGTGAAATTTAAGTATGTAATTACAAGTAAAATTTTACAGATTTGATTAGCGAGAAGTGAGCCACCATAGATTAGTAGAAAATTACTAATTCGATTAGTCAAAATATTTCCTAATTCAATAGTGGAGATCAAACTAATTTCTTGATAAAAATAGATAAATGTACTAAAGGCTTCATATGAAATAATAAAAAAAAGGTTATACAAATATGAAAACGTTCTAATTGTTCCAACAAAGTGAGGAAAAATAATAATTTTTTCAATTACAATTGGTTACTGGGTTAATAATTAATTCTGCATATTCAGGGTCCTTACGCGCTACTCTTCAACAGAACCCTGTTTTCGATTTTGAAAGTTATTAAAATGACATAGCAGTTGAATTTCGAACTAAAAAGGATGACCTTTTGAAAAATGGTCGATTTTGCCGCAAATTAATAAATTTTTTATCCACAAATATTATTTTCAGGAGAAAGCTTAATTTTGAAAGTTCTCTAAATTTTCCTTGATCAATTGTTCATTTTCTCTGACAACTATTACTCGAAGAACAGAATCTCAATCTTGTGACATTTTGAACATAGAATCTTTCCTAATCGGAATAAAACACTCTTAAATAAAAATGTAGGAATGCTCACTTTATTTTCGTTGAATTTTCAAACAAAAATATTACTTATCAACCAAAAAGATTGAGTTTCTGTCGAAAAAGACGGATTACTCCGAGATACTGGGATAACCTTCGTGTTACTTGACTTGATCCGCCTTGCAAGTGGATTACTGCAGTTGAATAATACATTTTCAATTAGAAATCAATTTTTCAAACAAATATTTCTTGCCGAAAAATTGAATTTTGCAAGTTCAGTTAAATTTTCTACAAAAGAGACAAATTTTCAGCAAAATACATAAATTTTCGACAAAAAATGTGATTTTTAACCAAAAAATTACTTTCCCAACAAATTGTTGAATTTTCAATTAAAAACATACTTTTCAACCGAAAATTTCAATTCTCTACCAAAAACGACGAACAACAAATTACAATTAATATTTCACCAAATTGTTAGTATGTTAACTAATAGAGATTAATTTACAATAAAAAATGGAGTAGATCGACTTTCATTTCAATGAAATAATTTTCAAGCAAAAAAAATGAATTTTCAACAAGAAAGATTTGACAAGCAAAACGTTTTTTTTTTCTGCAAAGACAACTTTCTTTACAAAATGCATGAATTTTCAACTGAGAAAGATCAATTAACAGAATAGTTCAAAACTATTTGGAAAACATATGAAAATTACTCGCGGTATCTGGATTACAAATGGATTAGAAGTAAATGTCCCAGATGAGAACCGGATTAATCCGGCTTACACACAATCCTTTCAGACAAGTAAATTACTTCATAATATTAGTATTTCAACTGCTTGAACTGAACCGGATTACAAGTTCATCGTTCAAATAAAAATTAATTTTTCAACCAATAAACAATGATTTTTCAACAAAATTGTAAAATTTTCGAACAAAGAGATAAATGTTAAATGAAATAGTTGAATCCTCAACAACAACAAAAAAGAATTTCTCACAAAAGAGACTCTTCAATCACAAAAGATGCTCTCTACCAAAATTGTTTAATTTTCAAGAAGATGAATCAATTTTTCACCAAGAGATTCAATTTCCAACCAAAAAGATGAATTTTTCAATAATTTCTAACAGAGTAACCATGTAGTTCAAGTAAAAAACATTAATTTATAATACAAAATAGAATAATTCAATTTTAAGCTCAAAAAAATAAGTTCCAAATAATAAAAACGAATTATTAACAGAAAAAATTTACCAAAATAGTTCAATTTTCAACGAAAAATATATATTTTGAAGCAAAAACATTCATGACATTTTCAGTTCAAAACATTATGTTAAAAGTTTTTGAAAAGTAGTTTTTCAGAAACGCCAGGTTAACTGATTGCCGGCCAGGTGCTCTACCACTAAGCTACTGGAGAGATCGGAAGAGGAATCCTTTTTCTGAACACGCTTTCTTTTGCAAGAAGTTACGTTTTAATAAAAGTCAATTTTACCTTCTGAAACATTTTAATTTGCAACTTTCTAAATTTATAGCTTCATCTAGTTACCATCTCCAATGCTGATACAGATTCCTAGTAAAAATTAATTTTTATTGAAGCATACAATGTTGAAAAACAAAGCGTATTCAGAAAAAGGATTTTTCTTCCTATCTCTCCAGTGACTTAGTGGTAGAGCACCTGACCGGCAATCAGTTGACGCGAAAAAATCACGGGTTTCATCTTCTCGCGATGGATATTTTCCAAACCAATTTTCGTACATGAACAAATGAGGATTTGGGACATAGGGCCCGAAAGAGACATCGGACCAAAAATATAAGCAGCTGAAACTACGAAACCCTTCCGATTAAACGATCGAAGCTCAATGTAACAAATTGTTTAACCTGATAGTTGAATTGTGAAATGGAAGATATCAATTTTCAACCAAAAATAAAATAAATATATTTTCAATTAGAAAAATTAATTTTTTACCAAACAAAATGTATTTAAAAAAAAAAGTTATTAAATTTTCTACAAAAAAGACGAATTTCCAACAACCAAAATCAATTGTAAACCAAATAGTCCAATTTTCTACACAATTAGTCAAGTTCCTAATAAGTAATATTACTTTTTCACCATATTGTTCAATGTTTAATCAGACTGGATTACTTCAGATTAGAACTGGATTATCTCGGCTTAGGAGTATATGATTTTGAATTAAATGTGAACTATTGGGATTACCAGTAGATTAATACGTATTACATGTGTAGTTCTCAGGAGTAACCGACGGTCCATCAAGCTAGCACCTCTAAAATCGAAATTCCAACATTTCTTTGTATCAGAATTTTTGCCTGTTTGGGCTGTATTGCTGATCCTTGGGCTCTCCAAATTGTTATGGAAGTCATTTTTTTAGATTCATGGAACCTCCATTGACTAATTATTTTTCAATTGATTAGGGAAGATAATGGTGTGGATGAAGAATGGAAGCGGTTGGCTAGATAATAATAAAGAGGAAAATGATGAGAAGGGGTCGGCAAAAATGAAAGAAAAGTTCTTGATGTCGTTGTTATTGACTTTTAACACTTTTATTTGACTTCTCTTCACAAGCGACATTGTATAATGGTTTTATCCTGAATTGCCGTATCCTGGTGGTGTCAATGTCAACGCAAGCGGATCATGTGGCTCTTCGCTTGCTTGCTGATCTGGTGTGTGCTGAACGGCTGTATTCTGAGGTCCTGCTGGATGAGCGGCTGCGTGCCAAGAAGCTGCCTCCTGAGCGGCTGCGTGCCAAGAGGCTGTCCCCTGAGCGGTTGCCGGATAAGCGGCTGCATTCCAAGAGGCTGCCTCCTGAGCGGTTGCCGGATAAGCGGCTGCATGCCAAGAGGCTGCCTCCTGAGCAGCTAACTGATGAGCGACTGCTTGCCAATAGGCTTCCTCTTGAGCAGCTGTGAACTGAAGGTCTTGGTTGTGAATGGATTCCTGCCTAGCTCTTAATAAGTCTCTTTGATGACTCTGCATTTCTGACAACTGTACATTGGCAAAGTTCTGATCAACGCTTAAGTGCTGCGCACGGGCAACGTTTCGCCTGCGTTCACGCCTGGCTGCACGCTGGGATAGTGCATTATTATTATTATTTCTTGAAGGTTGTGACGGATCGCTCTGTGAACTCAATTCTGCAAGAAGAAATATAAATTGACAATTTCTAATCCTTATTAAAGAAATTGCGTAAAAATGCAACAAATATAGGGTAATACGCTGTATATGGCTCTGATTCAGGGTGGCAGAAAAACTTAACTTTCAAAATTCCCTGATTAAAATACAGCTTTTATAAACAGAATAATGCAATACAATTCCAGATTACAAAAATTATTTATTTATTTCAACCACATGAGATGAGTTTTCTACCACCAATGATGAATTTTCAGTCCGGAAGAATAATTAAAAAAAACTTTTTTAAACCAAATTTTTTTTCTCGAAGAAGATGAACTTCCAACCAAATGGTCGAATTTTCTCTCGATGTACATGAATGTTGAAAAAAACAGTTGAGTTTTCGACCAAAAAATATGTCTTTAACAAACTACTTGAATTTCGAACAAAACAGTTACCAGCTATAAAATTTGCTACCATAATAAAAAAGAATTTTCCAAGAAAGTGATGAAGTTTGAACTAAAATGATGAATCTACATACAAAAATGATCTTTTATCAGAGTGGTTTAACCTTCAACCAATTATTTCACTTTTGCACTAAAAAGATAAATTTTCAAGGAATAAAGTAATAGTTGACATTTGAAATAATCCAAAATCTAATTCTGAATAACAATTAGTTGAATTCCGCCAATAAAGACGAATTTTCAATAAGAATGTTTGAATCCTCAACCGGAAAAGACTAATTTTCAATCAAGCAGTTGCATTGTTATTTCAACAATAAAATACGAGTTTCCAATAAAAAGTTAATTTTTCACGAAAATAGATGACTTTTCTGCAAAGAAAGTCAAATTTTCAATAAAGCAGTTGAATATTAAACTAAAAAGGATGATTCTGCAACAAAATTATTGAATTTTTTCCAGAATAATACATTTTCAATCCAAAAAATTAATTTTTTACCTGATTATTAAATTTTTAATCGAAGTGGATTACTTCAGGTTAGAATTGGATTACGTCGGATTGCAAGTAGATTGATTCAGATCAAACGTGAACTTTTAGGATTACAACTGCATTCTCACATCTCACATCTAGATTACTCAGTCCACATTGGGAGTCTGTAACCCATACATAAAAAAGAAAGTCAAACCGGACACCCTTGGTGTGAAAATCAGGGGTGTCCGAGAGACACGAAAAGGAGAAATTCACATTGAGGTGGGCCCTGCGGTAGACTGCAGGGCAAAACTGTCGTCTGCCATTAGAAAGGCGGTCGGTGTTGGCAGCTGGACGTCGTCCCGCGCACGGAAGTCGAAGTCCTTGACCTGGACACGACAACCAGCGTGGAGGAGGTGAAGGAGGCGGTGTGTCACCACTTTGACACCGTCAATCCAAACGACGTCAAAGTGTGTTTCACGAAGAGGGCCTTCAGGGGATATCTGAAGGCGTATGTGGAAATTAGCGAGGAGCTGGCGGCGCGTCTGATTCGGACAGGGCATCTCAAAGTGGGTTGGATGTAGAGTCCGAAAAAAGACTGAGAAGACAGGGTGTTACCACTGCTTAGGCTTTGACCATATAGCAGTGGACTACAAGGGTCCTGATCGGACCAAACTGTGTTGGAAGTGAGGCAAAGAGGACCATAGGGCTGCGGAATGCGAAAGCAATCCGCAGTGCTACCTCTGCGCCGCAAAGGGAGAGAAATCTCGGACGGACCATCTGCCCGGGACTATGAGGTGTTGGTCGTTCCGAGAGGCAGCCTCATCGAGGAAACCTCATGGACGATCAAGTTAAAGAATCGCACCCAGCCAAGATGCCGAAAGCAGAAGAGCCCGGGTGGTGGTACCACCACACCACTGAGGACGATGCGTGCATCTTGATTGGGTGAGAAGCGTTGTAATGCCGAGCTGGCGCCCAAAAGTGGAAGTCGAAGCACGACTAAGTGGCCTTACCCCCATGTCCTTGAAGTAATGCGAAAGCGGTTCCGAGGACATGAGTTGGCGGGAAAAGGAGTTAAGGTTTAGTGGGTAGGTGCTGTTTGGTAAGTCCCACACTCGCCTTCGTTCCTTGTGGACTACGCGCCCATGTGTGCGAATCACGTGTATATATTTTAAATATATATGCGTGAGATGCATAAATTGGGCTCGTGGTCACCAAGGTTCGAATGTTGCTGGTGCATGAGCATTTTCCGTTTTTACTCCTTTAAAAAAAAAAAAGGTAGATTACTCAGTAGTACTGGGATTACTCCGAATTAATTTCATTAAGAGAGATTATAAGAGGACTACACCGGATTAATAGTTGGGATAACCGAAGGTCCATGAAGCTAGCACCTCCACAATCAAATTTCCAACATTCCTACGTATCAAAATTTTTGGCTTTTTGGGCCATTTTTGGGCTGTATTGCTGATCTTTGGGCTCTCCGACTTTTTGTGAAAACTCAAATAAACACCACAGAATTCACAGCTTTTTTTGGCTATTGTTCAGTACGAACAATCAGTTTACACAAACCAGCCCTACTAACAATAAAACTACCCCATATGTTCAAACTCAAACTCGGAAAAAAACAAAGGACACCGGGATTTGGGGCTCATTTCAGGCTCTCGAATAAACCACAGAAGAATTTCAAAAACCTTCCCTATGTACAAATAACCACCCCCTCAGTAAAAACTTAAACCTGAAAAAAACAAAATAGAAAGTGAACACCCATCAATAAATTTGAATTTGAATTTTCAAGGAGCCCAAAAATCAGGGACTCTCTGCGCCCAACAGATTCTAGGAAATGATAATTTTTAGGCAAAGTCACACTGACGGTGTACCGAGGGGTTGGTTGTTGGCGTTAAGGGTTAGAGCCCAAAAATCGAAGATGGTACTTTTAAAGAGCCCAAAACTTAGAGACTATTTACACTGTAAATTTTTCAGAAAGATTATTTTTTGATAAAGATATATATGCGTGGTATCAAGAAGTTGATTTATAATATCAATGTTTCGAGCCTAAAAGCTGAGTTTTTATTTTTAAGAAGTCCAACAACCAGGAGCTCTGATGACTCTGTAAACTTCTCAAAAAGATCATTTTTTGACAAATTTATATCTTCCTTGTGTTAAGGGGTTGTTTTTCAACGTTAAGGGTTGGAGTCCAAAAGTCAGTGTTGGTATTATTAGGGAGCCCAAAAACCAGAGACTCGATTTACACTGTGAAATTCTACAAAAGATTTTTTTTCAAGTGATAGCTGCGAAATGTCAAGGGGTTAAGCGTTGGCGCTAAATAGACTATGTTATTACCTCTGTGAAACTTCAAAATAAGATAATCTATTGACAAGATAAAATTCTCCATAAGACTATTTTTTAGTTAAAAACCAACCCCTTCATACCAGGCATTGATTTTTTAATGTGAATGAGTACACTTTTTGAAAATATTGCAGTGCTATGAGAGTCTCTGGTTCTTGGGCTCCTCAAAAATACAAACTCTTATTTTCGGACTTCATACCCACAACGTTAAGAATCATCCCCCTGATACCACGCAGATAGGGCTATATCAAAAAATAATCTGTTGGGTACTTTTACAGCGTGAATAAAGTCTCTGATTTCTGGGCTCCTCAAAAATACTAACAGAGATTTTCGGGCTTCAACCCTGAACGTAAAAAAACAACCATTTGACACCAAACAGATATGACTCAGTCGAGAAAAACCTCGATTAGAATTCTACAGTGTGAATAGAGTCGGTGATTTTTGGTCTCCTTGACAATTCAAATTCGAATTGATTGATAGGTGTTTACTTTATATGTTTTTCCAGGTAATAATATTCACTGAGGTGGTGGGTTTTGTACATAGGGATGGTTTTTTAAATTTTTTGGTGCATTCGAGAGCCCAAAATATGTCTAAAAATCTGGTGTATCTTGTTCTTTACAAGTTTGAGTTTTTACATAGGGGGTAGCTTTATTGTTAGTAAGCTTGGTTTCTAGAAATTGCTTGCTGGTTCATTCAAGAGCTCAAAAAAATCCCAAAATTCTGTCGTGATTGATTTTTTGTTTTTCAAATTTGTATGTAGTGAAGGTGCTGGCTTGAGTCAAGCCAGCTCCTCCGCGGGAAATTTGAATTTTCCAAAAAAGTATTAGAGCCGAAAAATTGGTAATACAGCCTCAAAATAACCAGACAAAAAATCCAAAATTTTCGTACCAAGATATTTGGGAAGGTCGATTGTCGAAGTGCTAGCTTGATTGATCTGATAACCGAAATTCCAGCGGAATTGTTGAATTTTCAGTTAAAAACAAATTTTTACAAAAAAAAACAACGATTTTTCTACAAAATAACTAATTTTCAACTGAAGGGATGAATTTGCAACAGAACATTTGATTTTTCAACCAAAAAAGACATGTCAAATGAAAATTGTTTAATTATTAACAAAGTAGAATTATTTACAACTCTATAGTTAAATTTTCAACCCAAAATAGAAATTTTCAACCAAGAAGATTAATTTCTTACAAGAAAGGTCGATTTTTCCACAAAAAACACAACTTTTCGACAACAATTGTAAATTTTCTGCTCAATAGTTGAAATTTCTACAAAGAATAATTTTTAAACCAAATGTTGAATTTATAATCGAATAATTGAATTTCAAATGAAGCATATCAATTTTCTACCCAGAAAGACGAATTTTCAACAAAATACATAAATTTCGAACTAAGTAGTTGAGTTTTGAAAATAGTTCAATTTCCTACAAGAAAAATCGAATTTTCAACAAAAAACATGAATTTTCAACCAACTAGTTGAATTTTTTAAATATTGAAATTTTCTACAAACAAGTCGGATTTTCAAGAAAGAATAAATTTTTCACCCAATTGCTGAATTTCCAACCAAGAAGATTAATTTTCTACCAACAAGTCGAATTTTCAACAAAATACATGAATTTCCAACCAAGTAGTTGAATTCTAAAAATAGTTCAGTTTCCTACAAAAAATTCGAATTTTCAACCAAATACATGCATTTTTAACCAACTAGTTGAATTTTCCAAATATTGAAATTTTCTACAAAAAAGTCGGATTCTCAACCAAGAATAAATTGTTCATCCAATTGCTGAATTTCTAACCAAACAATTGAATTTTCAAACAAGAAGATTATTTTTCTACCAACCAGACGAATTTTCAACAGAATACACAACTTTTCAACAACAAAAGTTAGTTTTGAGCTCAATAGTGGAAATGTCATCAAAGAATAAATTTGTCAACCAATTGTTGAATTTTTGAACAAATAATTGAATGAAAACCCGGAATGGTTAATTTTCTACCGCCAAAGACGAATTTTGAACAAAATAGATGCATTTGCAACCAGCAGTTGAATATTAAAATTAGTTAAATTTTCTAGAAGAAAGTCGAATTTTCACAAAATACATGAATTTTGTACAGCAAAAAATAAATTTAAATCGAAAAGTTCATTTTTTCTACCACAGTTGTTTAATTTTCAAGCAAAAATCACTTCCCCAGCAAATTGTTGAATTTTTAACATACCAATAGAATCAAATAAAGCGACTATAGTCAGGAAAGCGGTGCCAATAATGATTCGCATTGTAGACAAGCACAGGTTTAACTGTTTCCGGTGAAAGATATCGCAAACTCTGTGACTTTTATGCCTAGGAAAGGCTATTTTCCGACAGTGGGATCATTGTCTTTCGTGAAAGTGTATTAATGATCAGATAAATTAACGACACTCGCAAAATGTGTACACAAAAGAGGCAATTGAACAGCTCTACTTGCTCATATCAGAGCAAATATCGTAATGTCAAATTCATGTCAGTCATGAGGTAGCCTTCAAGACAAAATATATGGCGCACAGGAAAATATCAGAAGATCTTAATGCTGAAATGACACCTATTTCAGAAATTTGAATTTGTGTCAAGAGTAGCATGAGTTTAAAAAAAAGATAAATAGTTTATGCAACATTCTACATTCTCATTAGAGAAGGTGTTTGTTTTGTGTGAAATTTTGGCCCCCCCCCCCCCTTCCCACCGTTTTTGTCAAATGTACACGTTTTGAGACCCACTGAAACCTCTGAATAGGTTTTTATGAACATGCCTGTATTGATGTATGTGTGTATGCATGTTTGTGTGTACGTATGTATGTGCGAAAACTGAAGGTCTAGTTCGTTAGCCAGCTGTGTTGGATGAAAAATCCGAAAGTTAGAGCTTTTTCAAAATTTTGTAGATTATATTTTTTTTAAGATTTGAAAATTCTGTGTAGGGCTAGCCTTAGTACTTTGAAAGTCGAGTAAATCATCGATATGAATGAAAAAAATCATGCGCCTGGAAAAGATCTACAAATGTTTCGCTTGTCACTTTTTTATAGGATGCGCAGTTTTTATTTTCATCCTAAAAAATAACATTAAAAATAATAGAGTTGAACTTAATGTGTAGAGCTTCGCACTTTGGACAAAATCGAAGGCGAATACGTTTTGAATGTCGATGATTGGGTGACTGGTAGACCTAAAATCTAAATAGGTATATCTTTTGACAATTCCGATTGCCCTTTTTGTATGATCATAATCTTTGTTTTATAAATGTCAACTTCCAAATTTTTAGGCTTACAGAATTTCAGAAGACACTTTGAAACTTATTCCATTTCGAACATCATGCACTAATTTTCAACAGAATTCTGTTTTCCATTCTCAAAATTTCTTTTAGTTGTATTTTTCCCTTACTTTCCATAAAAAATTACGATTATATCGCAGAATTTTTGAAAATTATTTGAGCTAAAGTAAGCATCAGCTTGGAAGAATATAAAATTGTGTGTGTAAGAGAGGTTATTTTGATTTTATAGCCTTTTACCTAATGCAAAAGATACTTTGAGGTCTCTTTAAATAAGACTTGGTGAAATTTATGTAATGTTTAGAGAAAGTTTACAAATTCGATTAGCGAAATGTGAGCCACATAATATTAGTAAAAAACTTATAATTCTATTATTCAAGATATTTTCCAATTCAGCAGTACAAAACAAATAATTGCTTCATGCAAATAACTAAATTTACTTAGGACTGTACATAATAATTAGAAGAAGAGTTAAAAACATGAAAAACGGGAGAAATAGACAATTTTAATAAAACGACGCAATGGCATACCATTCTTATCTCTATTGAAACAAGAGGAAGGCCATATTGTGATAATAATAACTTTGTTTTTGCAACACAGCATATTTTTTGATAACTTTAAAATTGTATCTTCCAAGGGAGCACAGATTGATGAAAAATATATTGTTTAAAATTGAAAAGTTTTTTTGTGTCAGAGATTAATGCAAAAATTAAAAAAAAAATATGTTTTTTCTAATCAGACACGAGGGAAATAAGTATCTACTTGAGCGCTTAAAGAAGTACATTCAAGTTTTTAAGTTTTTTTGCTCTCTAAATCAAAGTTGATGAAATTTAACTCAGTACAACTGAAGTTTTACAGATTCGATTGGCGAAAAGTGATAAATATATATATATATATATATATAAGTTAAAAATATAAAGGTTCAATAGAATGACCATATGGTATTCTTATCTCGTTTGATTCAAGAAAAAGGCCATATTCTTGATGGTTCGAGCAGAGACATTTGGGGTTCAAAGGATTTTTGAAAATTTTCAAAATTACAGGAGTTACGCAATGTTGAATTTCGGAATCACATTTTTTTGAAATATCTATATTTCTGCAACCATTGAACGAATTTCGATAAAAATTGTAGGTTTTGTAGATGAAAGTATACGATTTGAATTGAAAATTCCAAAAAAAATTTGGTTTCCAATTTTGACCAAAAAAATGACCAAAAAAAGTTTGAATTCATTTTTTCGTCAAGAAGGGAAAAAATTTCTCTTTTCTTGTTAAGACGATTCAATTCCTTATAATTTCACCTTTAATTTGAAAAAAAATTGATGGTGACTCTTCTAGATCACGAGATAATGGCATTTTAGTGGGACCGTGCGCTGCCACGGCGCTGCTGTCTCAGTGTCGCACAGTGAGGGAAGAAGCACATTTTTTGACAAAACCGCCCGGCACGTACCATTTATTTAAATACTTTCAAATTGATTAAAACCTGACATAAATGGATGTAATAACTAACTAAAAATTATTCTTAGTCGGTCAGATTAACCAAAAAATGGTTAATAATGCTATAAAGAAACTAATGAAAACGAAACTCATTTTTTCGTTATTTGCAATGATTAGCTACTTAAAATCCACAGATTTTGTATGACACACGACAGATACTAATGTGCAATTAAAATTAGTCAAAAATAGGCGACTTTTAACAACTATTTAAACATTTTTTGTAAAAAAAATACACATTTCGACCATTTTTTCATGATTTTATTGCGTAATCAACTAAGCCTTTTCATAAAATAATGACAAAATGTGCAATTTGTCTATTGAAAATATTTACTAAATTATTCTCACTCGGTTAGATTAACAAACATGAAAAGTGCTTTCTGAGTGAGTTCCCCTTGCCTCTCACATATTGGGGTGCTTTCTGAGTGACTTCCCTTTGCCTCTCACATATTGAGGTGCTGTCTGGATGAGTTCCCTTGGCCTCTCACGTATCGGGGTGCTTTTTGAGTGAGTTCCCCTCGTCTCTCACATATTGTAGTGCTTCCTGAGCGAATTTTTCTTGCCTCTCACATATTGGGGTGCTGTCTGAGTGAGTTCCCCTTGCCTCTCACATATTGGGGTGCTTTCTGAGTGAGTCCCCCTTGCCTCTCACATATCGGGTGCTTCCTGAGT